>CP137666.1:7809971-7916091 GCA_037976565.1 Mesocentrotus franciscanus | reverse complement strand
AAAATAAAGAATAACTAGAAATGTATTCGTCATGAGGACGAATTAGGTGGTCTGTTATGTAATTCTGAATAACTGATCTTTAGAAAATTGTTTAGCTACAACATAGCAAAATTTGGGAGAAATCGATCCATATTTACAGATACAATCAATTTTCCATAAATATGCTGACGTCATAATATGCAAATTCGTATTTTGAGTTCCAAGGCCAAAGGGCAAAGGGCAGAGCTGTAGAAAATTAAGGAACATTACAAGACATAATAGAAGGAGAACGAGAACCAGAGCAGGCGGGAGAGGTAGAGGGTGAGAGAGAAGAAAAAGAGAAGGGCAGAGGCAGAGGGAGACAGAGCAAGAGAATAAGAGGGAGGCAAGGCAAGAGGTCGAGGTAGAGGGAGGCAGAGAGAGAGGGAGAGGTAAAAGAGTAGAGAGAGATATATGCAGAGACAGAGCAAGAGAAGGAGAGGGGCAAAATAAGAGAGGAGAAGGGAAACAGAGCAAGAGAGAGGAGAAAGAGAGAGATGCAATGGAGAACGATGCATTCAATATATCCAGCATAAATAGAATTTAATATAGAGAAAGAGAGAAGTATAGACAAGTAAACAATTCTATGTCCACGGGAGAGACGTAAACATGCATATACCTTGGGCTGAATAACTGGAAAAATAAAAACGTCTGGGAAGGAGACTAGCAAGGTGATTTGATATTGTAGCAGAGTTGGGAGATACACCCTATATTAGGTTTAATACCAGATTTCCCATAGGGTTGTACTCAAACGATTGACATTCTTCTCCCATAGATATAACACGCAAAATTAGGCATTTTATTACATTGTTTGTGATTGTATATGATAATATGTTATAATAGTCGAAGAAGATCATAAAATCAAATTTAAAACGACGGCAAAAAAAAAAAAAAATGACCCACCAGGAATCGAACTTGGGTCGCCGGAATGGGAGGCAAGTGCTATGACCACTATACCAAAATAATCCACATAGACATTACACGTGAACGGAAAATGGAATTCTCAAATCTCACTTTGCAAGTGAAATATGAGCATGATCCCGGCATCTGATCGAAAAATAAAGGGCACACTTGTGATAGCTTATTGTCTCAGCTACAACATACTCAAAGCTCAGCAAAACAAAACTAAAACGACGGAGATATTGCTCGCGAAAGACGGGAATGTAGAATCCAGTTTTGAGAAAAAGTCATGTCCCATAGAGAATACACGCAAAATGTGAAAATTGACATGCCTCCTTTAATCGCAAAAATACGCCATGATGCCTTTGTCAAAATGAAAATCGTGGTGACTGCATTTGTAGAGAATTGTCTCAGCTAGAACATATCAAAATTTGGAAGAAAATCGATCAATATTTACAGAGATACAATCAATTTTCCAAAATATGCTGACGTCATAATATGCAAATTGAAATTTTGAGTTCGGAGGCCATTATGATGACGTCATGAGTTAATTGAGGGTCAAATGAGACATGAAATCATATCTCCGACTCATAATCTATCCAAATATGAAAAAAATTGGGAGTTCCCATCCATTCTGAAAAGTTACAATGAATTTTGTATAGGCATGTTTTTGCCCATATATGCTATGTATTACAAGAGCTCGCGCGCACGGACATTTATATTGAATGGCCGCTCATCTTGTTATTAATGGTCAATAAGAGATAAACATGGTATCAAATTGTTTGAAAAATATGGGAAATATCATGAAAGAAAAAAAAATGGCGATTTTATGTTGTGTAATGGTGTTACGCGCGAAAACGCACGCGCATGTGCGTGTGCGAGTTTTTTTGCGAAATGCTTAAAATGGCCTGAAACGTATCCAAAATGAATTTGAGACGATTTGGAGCATTTTGAAATTTTGCGCGCGCACTGACGCGCGGACGTACGCATGCGCGCGTTTTTTGACCTGAAATTGACCGGACGGATATTGACCTTGATCATGATAAATATGAATGAAAAATGACTTTCCGTTATGAAGATATGATCATGAGTTGAAAGTACCAAAAAACACAAAATGGCGCCTGATGACGTCATGAAGACTTGATAACCTTGAAAATGTTCCTGTCACGTCTTATGACCATGACCTATGACTGTGCCAAAATTGAACGAAATTGAATAAACTGATCTTGAGTTATCCTGTTAACAAAAAAGTGTGCAAATAAATAAAAATAAATAATAAATAAGAAAGAAAATTCTGACGAAATCAATAGGTGATCTGTCGATACCGACAGACCACCTAATAATAATAAAGGCAATTTTAACGAAAACATAAGGTGGTCTGTATGATATACAGCCCACCTAATAAATAATAATAATAAACTAGATATGTAATACTTGTTAATAACAAGTATAGGTGGGCTGTTCCAAGTGCATGCCACACATGTTTAGTGACATACTCAGTAGTTAATATAACATTGGCATGATTTGACCTTATTTTTTGAGATAATCCTCTTATTCAGGTCTATTAGTGTGCCAAATTTCTAGTCTATACGATGCATGGTTTTAGAGAAACCATGTACAGTATATTTGACCTTTGACCCTCAAATCTAAATATCAAAATTAAATATGCATTTTCTAGATTTTGTTTTTTATAAGAAATCATATCTCCGACTCATACTCTATCCAACTATGAATAAAAAAATAATACACGACAAGGACTCAGATTTCCCATAAGGTTGTACTCAAACGATTGACATATTTCTCCCATAGATATAACACGCAAAATTAGGCATTTTATTACATTGTTTGTGATAGTATATGATAATATGTTATAATAGTCGAAGAAGATCATAAAATCAAATTCAAAACGACGGCAAAAAAAAAAAAAAAATTGACCCACCAGGAATCGAACTTGGGTCGCCGGAATGGGAGGCAAGTGCTATGACCACTATACCAAAATAATCCACATAGACATTACACGTGAACGGAAAATGGAATTCTCAAATCCCACTTTGCAAGTGAAATATGAGCATGATCCCGGCATCTGATCGAAAAATAAAGGGCACACTTGTGATAGCTTATTGTCTCAGCTACAACATACTCGAAGCTCAGCAAAACAAAAGTAAAACGACGGAGATATTGCTCAAAAAGACTGGAATGTAGAATCCAGATTTGAGAAAAAGTCATGTCCCATAGAGAATACACGCAAAATTGGAAAATTGACATGCCTCCTTTAATCGCAAAAATACGCCATGATGCCTTTGTCAAAATGAAAAATCGTGAAACTGCATTTGTAGAAAATTGTCTCAGCTAGAACATATCAAAATTTGGAAGAAAATCGATCAATATTTACAGAGATACAATCAATTTTCCAAAAATATGCTGACGTCATAATATGCAAATTGAAATTTTGAGTTCGGAGGCCATTATGATGACGTCATGAGTTAATTGAGGGTCAAATGAGACATGAAATCATATCTCCGACTCATAATCTATCCAAATATGAAAAAAATTTGGAGTTTCCATCCATTCTGAAGAGTTACAATGAATTTTGTATAGGCATGTTTTTGCCCATATATGCTATGTATTACAAGAGCTCGCGCGCACGTACATTTATCTTGAATGGACGCTCATCTTGTTATTAATGGTCATAAAGAGATAAACATGGTATCAAATTGTTCGAAAAAATATGGGAAATATCATGAAGGAAAAAAAATGGCGATTCTATGTTGTGTAATGGTGTAACGCGCGAAAACGCGCGCGCATGTGCGTGCGCGATTTTTATAAAATGCTTAAAATGGCCTGAAACGTATCCAAAATGAATTTGAGACGATTTGGAACATTTTGAAATTTTGCGCGCGCGTTAACGCACGGACGTACGCATGCGCGCGCGTTTTTTGAGCTGTAATTGACCGGACGGATATTGACCTTGATCATGATAAATATGAATGAGAAACGACTTTCCGTTATGAAGATATGATCATGAGTAGATTTTCAGAAAATTTTACAAAATGGCGCCTAGATGACGTCATCAGTCAAGGTCAAGGTTGAAAACGTTATTTTGATTTTTCCATATGCCTATACATATGTGTGCCAAATTTCAAGGCATTTGATTGAGCCATTTTCAAATTATCTTGCTAACAAAAAAGTGGGTGGAAATAAGAAAAATAAACTAGACATGTAATACTTGTTTGGAACAAGTATAGGTGGGCTGTTCCAACTAAAATTTGAGACAAAATAGAGCAAAAATAAGCGAGATACTGCTAAAAAAACAATGTCATGTAGATTCATGATGTGAACGAAATTTACCTTCCTGAGGCATAACATGCAATTTAAGAAATGTCATCAAAATGAAAATGTTGGCAATTGAGCTTGTAGAGAATTGCCTTAGCTACAACATATCGAAATTTGGAAGAAAATTGATCAGTATTTACAGAGATACACTCAATTTTCCTTCAATATGCTGACGTCATAATATGCAAATTCGTATTTTGAGTACCAAGGCCATTATGATGAAGTCAGCATATTTGTAATAGCCAAATGAGACATGAAATCGTATCTCCGACACATACTCTATCAAAATATGAAAAAATTGGGGGTCCAGGTGCATATCCCAAAGAACTATAAAGGATTTTGTATAAGCATGGTTTTGACAAGTGCGTTACGGATATACCAAAACATTTCCATAGACATTACACGTGAACGGAAAATGGAATTCTCAAATCCCACTTTGCAAGTGAAATATGAGCATGATCCCGGCATCTGATCGAAAAAAAGTGCACACTTGTGATAGCTTATTGTCTCAGCTACAACATACTCGAAGCTCAGCGAAACCAAACTAAAACGACGGAGATATTGCTCGCGAAAGACGGGAATGTAGAATCCAGTTTTGAAAAAGTCATGTCCCATAGAGAATACACGCAAAATGTGAAAATTGACATGCCTCCTTTAATCGCAAAAATACGCCATGATGCCTTTGTCAAAATGAAAATTTGAATACTGCATTTGTAGTGAATTGTCTCAGCTAGAACATATCAAAATTTGGAAGAAAATCGATCAATATTTACAGAGATACAATCAATTTTCCAAAAATATGCTGACGTCATAATATGCAAATTGAAATTTTGAGTTTAGAGGCCATTATGATGACGTCATGAGTTAATTGAGGGTCAAATGAGACATGAAATCATATCTCCGACTCATAATCTATCCAAATATGAAAAAAAATTGGGAGTTCCTATCCATTCTGAAGAGTTACAATGAATTTTGTATAGGCATGTTTTTGCCCATATATGCTATGTATTACAAGAGCTCGCGCGCACGGACATTTATCTTGAATGGACGCTCATCTTGTTATTAATAGTCATTAAAGAGATAAAAATGGTATCAAATTGTTCGAAAAAATATGGGAAATATCATGAAAGAAAAAAAAATGGCGATTCTATGTTGTGTAAGGGTGTTACGCGCGAAAACGCGCGCGCATGTGCGTGTGCGCGATTTTTATAAAATGCTTAAAATGGCCTAAAACGTATCCAAAATGAATTTGAGACGATTTGGAACATTTTGAAATTTTGCGCGCGCGCTGACGCACGGACGTACGCATGCGCGCGTTTTTTGACCTGAAATTGACCGGACGGATATTGACCTTGATCATGATAAATATGAATGAAAATGACTTTTCGTTATGAAGATATGATCATGAGTAGATTTTCAGAAAATTTTACAAAATGGCGCCTAGATGACGTCATCAGTCAAGGTCAAGGTTGAAAACCTTATTTTGCTTTGTTTATATGCCAATACATATGTGTGCTAAATTTCAAGGCATTTGATTGAGCCATTTTCAAGTTACCGTGCTAACAAAAAAGTGATTGGAAATAAGAAAAATAAAGAAAGAATAAAATTCTAACGAAAACATAAGGTGGTCTGTATTATATACAGCCCACCTGATAAAGAATAATAAATAAATAAATAATAATAAAGGCAATTCTAACGAAAACATGAGGTGGTCTGTATTTTATACAGCCCACCTAATAAAGGCAATTCTAACGAAAACATAAGGTGGTCTGTATTATATACAGCCCACCTGATAATACAACGTCGTTAAGCGTGAGACCGTTCACTTCTATCTCTCCCCGCCAAATAATCCGAACAAAAGAGTCAACCGAGGGTAATCAACTGTTAACCGAATTTTTCATGAGTCCTTGAAAAATTAATGAATACTGCTTGTCATAGTGCTAACGCGATTGTCGCTACAATTCAGAAATCGTTGCTGGGATTGCTTTTCTCTCAAAATTACCGTGAGATATCAAGCTACATAGAACTATGATCGACAAAAAAGATATTGTCTTGAAAACAGTCAGAAACATTAGAACTTGAATGAATAAAACATAATGCAAATGAATAAGACTAGAATGAATAGGACACAAGTTCATTTTTACCATTTATATCATTCAGTACCAAATACCTAAGCAAAATTCGAGCCAGATGCATTTAATGGTAAGCTTAAAGACAATAATTCATGACAATTGTCATGAGTTTATCGTCTATACGTATTGCAAAAGATAATCAGGATAATAAGGATCAGAATGATACCTATACTACTAGGCCTACTTCTACATGTATTATACTACACTACTGCCATTGTAGATTATGCTGATAATACAGATGATAATAATGATATGCTAACAATTATAATAATAATACTTATATTAACCGTCATCATAATGATCATGTTCATATTCATCATAATGATAATAATAATGATAAAAATGACAATAATAATAATAATAATATTAACGATAATAATCATGATAAGGATAACTAAAATAACAATTATAATAATTACAAAAATAACATTACTAACACCACCAACCATAACAATAGTTATAATAACAATTGTTGTCATTATTATTGTCTTACTGCTGATAATACTACTCCTACTACATGTACTAGGAAGAAGGAGGGGAAGAGGAAGAATCTTATTGTTTATTTTCTGTATTATCGAGGCATACAAATGCACAGGGAGGTAAGAGAGGGAAAGTAAGGCTATAAAGAGGGAGATAGAGGGAGAGAGAACGAGAGGGGTAGCCTATGGCCCGGGTTCAAATTCAGCTCTCTTTAATTTATTTGACCCAGTACTGATGATCATAATTTTATCTACCATGCATGTGATTGCCATGTGTACGCCACACCAAATAGCACCTCACATTTGTTTATTGTTGTAAAGAACTTATTGGCATGCACCCAGTAGATTTTCATCATGTGTTTGATCTTGTTATTGAAAACAAGATCAAACACATCATAATCTACAGAGTGCAACCAAAAATTTCTTAACAATTGAAATTTCTTTCAGGAAGCCTAAAAATAAAAGCTGTTTTTGATTCAAGGAGCATCGTAGAGACGATGAACAATTAAGAATAATAATACAACGTCGTTCAGCGTGAGACCGTTCACTTCTATCTCTCTCCCGCCAAATAATCCGAACAAAAGAGTCAACCGAGGGTAATCAACTGTTAAACGAATGTATCATGAGTCCTTCAAAATAAAGTAATACTGCTTGTCATAGTATTATTGAAGAACTTGGATTGGATGCTTGGATTGCTTTTCTTTCAAAATTACCATGAGATATCAAGCTACATAGAACTATGATCGACAAAAAAGATATTGTCTTGATAACAGTCAGAAACATTGGAACTTGAATGCAAAAAACATAATGGCAAATGAATAAGACTAGAATGAATAGGACACAAGTTCATTTTTACCATTTAAATCATCCAGTATCCGTGACGAGCCGTGCGGGAAAGGGGCTGCTAAGTCCCGGAGGCTCAAAGGCGCGCTACGGTTCGGCCTGCGATCGACCACGGATGCCAGTACGTTCCCTCCCGGCCCGTCACGTTCTGATGAGGTCCCTCATGTTTCTCACGTTCTGATCAAGATCTGACGAGTTTTTCACGTTCTATCAAGGCTTTCTACGAATGAAACGTGGATGCCAGGCAGTTTTCGAGCACGTTTGTGCCTACGGTATAAAAAGGAAGGCCTCCCAAAGAATCAAATTTATTTTCCTACGTAAATCATCCATATTCTACGGAATTCTGGTCTACCCTAAAAAGAAAAAAAAACACATAAAGTTTGCATTTATTTCTAAGAGATGAAAAAACTTAGGAAAATGTTCACTGGTCTGGTCTGGTCTCAGAGGGGGGTTGGCTGCCAGTGCCGGTCCAGATGCTCCCTGGATGACGAGCTAGATGCTTTCCTGGAGGCTCTCCGTACCAAGTCCGGTGTCGCTGTCCATCAGCTGGGGCTGGCTGTTGTCGGTCCGCATTATTCTGTCTTCTGCGGTACGTCTAGGCTTCTTCGGTGGCATAGCTTGGCCTTCTTTCTTCAAAGCTTGGCCTTCTCTCGTATTGTAGGTGCAGTAATGTGTCGTCGATTGCTCAGACTCGAATGAAGTTCCCATGCCTTGCCTGGCTTTTATATACTCCTTCCCAGACCGCGCGCGCCGTATCAGAACGTACTAGAACGCAACGCGATGTAGCGCGCCGGGCCCGTTAACCGTCACATGCCGGGACGCGCCGTGATTTAACGCGACGAAACGGCTACAATACACCCTTGCTTGCCGTGAGAAGCGTGGCAAAACGTGCGTGAAGCAACCGTGACAAAACGCGCACCTAACGCGACAGAACTTGTCAAAACTTGAAAGGACCGTGAGATGCCGGGGAATACACAGGCGTCCCGTCCCAATACGGACCGCCTCCAAGTTGTGTTACGGCATACTGTCACGTTTTGTTGCGTTTACCCCGTTTTACTACGGCCTAATAGGTTTCTCATCCGTACCGTGACTGCCGTGGCAAATTTTTTGACAGTTTAAAAATCTGGCCCGGCATCCACGGCAATCACGGCCTGTCACGTTTGCCCTTTCCGTCCACCGCGTTGTCTCACGTCCATCCTGTTTTGTCCACGGTGGCCTGAAACGTGATTGCCGTGGCCGCCGGGAACATAGTGTAAACGTAGCATAAAAACAAAATCAAAGCATTCTATGTAATTTGTGTTTTCACGAAATGACGGTTGTGTTAAAAGTTCAAACAGAGGAATAAACTAGATGGAACTTCAACTGCGCGCAGTCGAAAAATGCCTCCGCCATAGAGCAATTTTACAAACCAAAATGGAAGCAATTTTTAAAATTCAAGTTTGATTGTAATCCATCTGTTGGTTCTAATGATAACACGATCACGAGCTATTTTAGGATACATAATGAGCCCTGTGACCTTTGACCTCGTGACCCCAATTCTAATCAGTTCATTGACTCTGCAAGATACATACATGACCCAAGTTTGGCGGTAATCCATCAATCGATTCTTGAAATAACGTGATCACAAGCTATTTTGCATACATAACGAGCCCTGTGACCTTTGACCTCGTGACCCCAAAATCTAATCAGTTCATTAGCTCTGCAAGATACATACATGACCCAAGTTTGGCGGTAATCCATCAATCGGTTCTTGAGATAACGCGATCACGAGCTATTTTTGCATACATAATGAGCCCTGTGACCTTTGACCTTGTGACCCCAAAATCTAATCAGTTCATTAGCTCTGCAAGATACATACAGGACCCAAGTTTGGCGGTAATCCATCAATCGGTTGAGATAACGCGATCACGAGCTATTTTTGCATACATAATGGACCCTGTGACCTTTGACCTCGTGACCCCAAAATCTAATCAGTTCATTAGCTCTGCAAGATACATACATGACCTGAGTTTGGCGGTAATCCATCAATTGGTTCTTGAGATAACGCGATCACGAGAACGGGACGTACGCACAGACGTACGTACGTATGTACGCACGGACTGACAACCAGAACACATAATTCCCCGGCTACTTTGTAGCGGAGGCATAAAAAAGTAACCATGTATTGCCATTATAAAGAATTAAAGCTCGTTTTCATTTGATTTTTTTTTAAAGAATGACATGCGCTGCATATGAAATTCAATTGTCAGTGCCTTTTGCTTTTTCTCATGAACTGTGTACCCATAAGACATTGAGTGATTTCAAGTACGGTGTTCGGTGTTGGTGTTGGTGTTGAGAGCATGGAAAGGCTGCTAAACCGAGCTCCAACACCGACGGTCAGTTTAGAAGGACGATACCGATCGCGTTATCGATAGCTCAACACCAGCCTCAACACCGAGTGACGTCATACTCTACAGGCGAAAAGTCTTGCAATAAAAGCATAATCCTTTCAGAAATTCCATTAAAATTACATCATATCGAATATCAAATGTAAAGTCATATTAAACGAGCTGAAGACATGGAATTTCACAAGTTGACCTCTGTGACCCTTGACCTACATGCTCCAAAATCTAAACAGATCGTCTTCCTATGGTGATACATACTATCATTAAGTTTGAAGTGAAAATTCTCCAGTGGTTCTTGAGATATCGCGATAACGATCTCAATGTATGGAATTTCATAAGTTGACCTCTGTGACCCTTGACCTTTGACCTACGTGCTCCAAAATCTAATCAGATTGTCTTCCTATGGTGATACACACTATCATTAAGTTTGAAGTTTAAATCTCCAGTGGTTCTTGAGATATTATGATAACAATCTCAATGTATGGAATTTCATAAGTTGACCTCTGTGACCCTTGACCTTTGGCCTACGTGCTCCAAAATCTAATCAGATCGTCTTCCTATGGTGATACATACTATCCTTAAGTTTGAAGTTTTTACATCTCCAGTGGTTCTTGAGATATCATGATAACAATCTCAATGTATGGAATTTCATAAGTTGACCTCTATGACCCTTGACCTTTGACCTACGTGCTCCAAAATATAATCAGATTGTTTTCCTATAGTGATACACACTATCACTAAGTTTGAAGTTTAAATCTCCAGTGGTTCTTGAGATATCATGATAACAATCTCAATGTATGGAATTTCATAAGTTGACCTCTGTGACCCTTGACCTTTGACATACGTGCTCCAAAATCTAATCAGATCGTCTTCCTATGGTGATACATACTATCCTTAAGTTTGAAGTTTAAATCTCAAATGGTTCTTGAGATATCGCGCTAACAAACTCAATACAAGGAATTTCATAAGTTGACCTCTGTGACCTGTGACCTTTGACCTACGTACTCCAAAATCTAATCAGATCGTCTTCCTATGGTGATAAATACTATTCCCGAGTCTTAAGTTTAAATCTTAAATGGTTCTTGAGATATTGTGATAACGGTCAAACGGGACGGACGTACGGACGGACAACCCCAAAACATGATGCCTCCGGCACCACCTTCGGTGGCGGAGGCATAAAAAGCAGCTACAGAAAGAGGAAAATGTACTCTATTTCGTAGTTCGAGTTATTTTATCTGTACATCAATTAAACATAACGTTTTGCCGTATTTAGTGTCCATTTCGGGAATTCCATCCACGAGATAAAAATCCCGTATGTTTTACGCGCGCGGCTACGAGCCGTCACTTCGTGAAAACAAAATTACAGCGCTTCCTTGAATTTCGTGTTTTCACGAAGTGACGGTTATGTTTACAGCTCATTTCCCCCCAAAATATAAGAAATTGTGGAAATAATTAAACATAGAACTAAACATAGAGATATGTTCTGTCCCAGGATATAACATTTATTTGCCCTTGATACATTAAAGAGGTTGAGATTATAGTTTGAAAGTTTGAAAGCGATTTATTCAAAACTAACTTTCTTTTAATTGCGCGCTCATCCGTTACTTCGTGAAAATAGGGACGATATGTATCCCATATGGGGCCAATATTTAGTAACCCATATGGGATCTATCTGGGCCAGCCCTTATGGGTCCCAGATGGGAATGAGCTGGGCGTACACATATGGGTAGAATATTCTTCTTATCGAGTCACTACACAAGTCCCGTCCAGTGCTCCACACAGGTTCTGGCACGGCAGTTCACGGCTTCCAGGTAATCTTGGGTGCATGGCTCTGGCAGGAGTGGGCAGACTAGCAGATGTTCCATTGTCTGTTCCTGGCCGCATTCACATGCTGTTTGTTCGTCTCGAACCCCCTGCATTAGGACGCTGCATCGTCCGTAACCAGTTCTTAGGCGGTTGAGGCTTAGCCAAGAAGGCCAAGTCTCGCTGGAGCCGGATGCAAGGGATTCCTTCGGGCTGAGGGAGAGTTTATGAGGAGTGGTCTGGAGGTGGTTAGACCACAAAGTCATCCTTTGGTTGTGAGGGCTGGTATTATAAGCGGCTCTACAGTGTGCAGGAAGCTGTGTCTGGATTTGAGCCGCTTGCCCGCTGGCTGTTGTTGGTAGAGTGGGTGGAGTGGATTATTTTCTTGTTTGTCCTTTTCTTTCTGGGACAAGACCAACCTTCTGATGGGGTAGAATATGAATATGCACATGTGGGGAACACAATGGGGAAAATCTGGGTTAACCCACATGGGATATATCTGGGTTAACCAATATGGGTACCAGATGGGATTAAGCTGGGCATACCCATTTGGGCCCAGTTTGGTATGGGTCCCATCTGGGTCCCATTTGTCTTATATGGGTTTACGCATATGGGTCCCATATGCTTCTTGGGTGCAAATGCCTTAGGGCCCCAGATGGTTTTCCATATGGGGCCCATGTTTCAGAGAATATGGGACCCATGTGGGTCCACATGGACTTGCTACCTGGGTTATTTTCCTCTCTGTCTCTCATTATCTCTCTATCCCACTCTCTACTTCTTTTTTGCACTTTTGCGCTTCGCGCTTAACATTTAGCTCGTTGCCTTTTTAACGCTGCGGCTTTGCTTTTGGCGCACTGCATTTCTATGATGCTGTTGATTGAATAAATTGAATAAATTCATCAATTCCTGATGAAGCCGTATGAGCGAGAATTCAATGAATTCTTGTCTCATATACGGTTGTCTCATTTACTTCGTTTTCTATTTATATATGTATGTATTATGAAAATGAGATAGCAAAATGTGTATATTGATGGACATTTTGCGAGTAATAACCATTAACTACTCTCATCGGGCTCTCATCATTAATTTTTCTCTTCATTTTTCTTTTGTTGGTGAATTATTGGGGGGATGATTGTACAGGCCATCCCCCCACCTGAAATATTGGGGGATATATCCCCCATCCCCCCGTGATCGACACCCATGATTGTCCCGTTAAGCGATGTCACTAATGTTTTAATAACATGTCCCGTCAGGGCCGGATCTAGCTTTTTGCTAAGGGGGGGGGGGGTTGACCCAATGACGATGCGGAGCATCGTCCACGAGCCGCGAAGCGGCGAGGCGATTTTTTGTTGTTGTGCTATTTTGAACCCCCGTAAATGATGTTTACCTGGCTTCTACTAACACAATGGAGGCCATATAAAGCAATGACTGCCTTTTTTTTGCAGCCCAAGGGGGGGGGGGGGTTTATAAACCCCTAACCCCTCCCCCGTAGATCCGCCCCTGCCCGTTACCGTTCTTTCTCCATTTCATCAATATGTTACATCAGTCAGTATTCAAAGCACACCTCAAAACATGACATTAAAAGCTTCAATACAAACATTGTATTTCTGCTTCTCATATTAATGTTATTTTGAAATGGAAGAGATTAAGAGGCCGCAAAAATGAACCCATGCATACAAAAATCGAAAGTCGAAGAATAATACTGAATTGTTTCGTCTTTCACCCTGACCCATCAGAGTAAAGTGAAAGACTGAACAGAATGTGTGTGTGTTGTGTGTGTGTGTGCATGATTTTGCAAACTATTGCACCGGCGACAATTTGTGCTGCAACAGAAGCAATCGTCTTTCCTAAGTTATCTATCATGCTTCGTTTTTTCCCTTTATAATCGACCTTGTCTCATATATATGTTTACACCAAGCAAGTTTACAAAAAAAGTACTTTCAAAGATCTTTCCCTCGTCTGCGGGGAGATTATAGTATTAGCAAAGTAACACTAGCGGATACAGTCTAGAGTCTACTTACGATATGATTTGTAGATTTAGGAAGGCAGTACACAAATACATCTGAAAACTTTTACTGAAAATTTAAAACGTGGAAGATGATAGATATCTTGGTGTTTTTATTCAAGGCAACTGAAGTGGAATGAAAATAATGAGCAAATGTGTTCGGAAAATTAGTGATATTAATATTTTTCTAATTTATTTCCTAAGGTTTGAGTTATTTTGTTCATGAACTCAGGAAATGATGTATTGCCCGTGAAGTCCCAATTCGTATTACGACGACATAATATGGCAGTCTGCAACTAAAGCACATCTTCATTTATTAAAAAAACTTCAAAGCGGGGTAGGAGAGTTAATTCATCATCTCATACTTATTTTTCTTTTATATATGGTTAGTTGAACTATAAAAGATCGAGCATAGGACATATACATGTGTACATAAAATGATGATCAAAGTTGTACACGACCTTACAACTAAATACATGGAAAATACAAATACAAATCATTCACGTCGCTCTAAATAAAATCTCAATCCCTCGAGACCATAAAGTCCATCGTATTTCCATAGTCTGATTTTTGTATACAAAAAAGAAATGATTAATTTATCAATCCACTAAAAGGTTTGGTTTCTCTCTCAGTCCTTCCGCACTCGGAAAAATGTGTGCACTCTTGTATCCCGTTTATGCATTGTTTTTATTCACAAAATTTGCTCAAATGACAAGTACATTACAGACCACAAAATATTAAATTGTTTATTGAGAGTACGTGACTATCAATGATCCCATGGAGAAAACATTCATTTGAAAAATGCATTTCGTAAATACAACTGAAATTGCCACTCTTTAAACAAACAATGCTGTAAACAATTTGAAATAATTTTTTTTTTTCGATTGAAAAATATAATTAAACGAATAAAAAACGTTAACAACGAATTGAAGATATCAATTTCATAAATAATTTTATTTTATTGAATAACTTCCCATAAGCTCGGAGTAAAGGGCCCCGTTTCATTAATTTTATCATCAATATCAAGAGTCAAATTTCGGTGACAAAGTCAATCACAGGCAATCAATTGCATATATTTCAGCAGCTTATAACAGCTCCGGTTCACAGCCGATCATTTTACATAATAAACATCAGTCTCTTTTTCTAAGTGATGTATCATGCGAATCCGAACCGAAGATAAGCGCAGTCCAGGGATAATACAGATTGAATGCAAGCTTATTGGAATGACAGGGAGGATATAAAATTAAATGCTGAGCCTCTGCATGTGGACATCGATATCTATCCATACACATTTTTGTTGACCAATCGGAACACGCGGATATCCATTTGTTGGTTGGTTTGATGGTTGTTGGTTGGTCTGCTTTTAACTGACTGCTAAGCAAGCAGGTGTTTTTATGCTTGTAAGTCCTTTAAATCCTCTCCGATGGACTTAAAACCTTACTAAAGGGCACTAGCGCATCGACTTGGTTTAACTAGAATAACTCAATTATGCAAAGTCTGTCACATTATCTTCTTTGGCTTGAATACAACAATTATTAGTCTGTCATTCGAAACTGATCAGATTTGTAATGATCCTTGGGAAAATGGGAACTTGTCGAAGGAAAAGGGGTACGTGTCAAAATAAAAGGGGCACATATCAGAGGTGGAAAGGGGAGGGGGCACTTTTAAAAATGCTAAATGCTTTTCCGATGTAAAAAGAGGCACTTTGGGGGTACTTGAAAAAGTGGGGGGGGGGGCACTGTGCCCCCTGCCCCCGGGAGCGCCGCCTCTGTGTAAGGCGCCAATCGACGCAATAGAGGAGGGGGGTGCAGCTTGTAATTATTAGCATTTAAATTAAATGAACTTATCCATAATTTTCTGTATTTCTTTTCTGCAATCGATTCCTTATTTTAGACGCAAGAAACGTATTCATATAAGCATGTTCCTACAGTGGCTTGTTTTTATTTGCAATGGGCATTTCCAACACAAGCCTTGCTTTCCAGCCCTTCGCCTCCTTCTATTTTGTATATTTCCTGAATTATTTACTGAATTTATTTCTATGTTACCATATTGTACCAATAATGAGAAGGAAATCACTTCTGAAGACATTTATGTTCATCCAATAGTCTGTTAATTATATGCTAGTTTATGTCAAATAATGTTATTTCCTTACTACAATAAGATCGTAATTAATCAACTATTATAATTGTGTTCATAAGTTTATATCATTTATATTATATCTGATTTTTTCATCATTGTATACGAAATGTATTTTCTGTTAATTCATGCATATTTAAATCTTTAGATAAATCACGTAATATATTGTATAACTGATTGTTGTAAAGCGCATAGAGAATTCAATATTATGCGCTATATAAAAATGACTTTATTATTATTATTATTAAGGAAATAATAGATTTCAATTCAAATTCAATTATATGTAAAATATCCCTCTGGTAAGATACAGCGAAGATGATCGGTATAACCAGCGTCCCGAATCACACCTTCCTGCCATTCCCCGTACAACCACTGGGTGCGGTACTGTGACACTTGCGAACAGGCATACCACACTTCAACCTAGGAACAAAAGAGATACAGAGAGAGAGAGAGAGAGAGAGAAGAAAGAGAAAGATAGAAAGAGAGAGAGAGAGAATGAAAATGGAAGAGGCAGAATGAAAGAGAGAAGGGTGAACCAGGGAAAGATGTGGGAGGGAGAGGGAGAGAGAGAGAGAGCGGGTAAGGGGAGGGGAGAGAGAGAAAAAGAGAGAGAGAGAGAGAGAGAGGGGTTGGGGAGGTGGAGGGGAGGAGGGGCAGGGCGGTGAAGAGAGAGGTGGTGGTTGGGATATTGGGCAAAAATATGCGAAGAAAATCCTAGTTTAATAGTATTGATATTTTTTTGGGCCCATGAATATATAAATTTTTGTTTTAAAGAAATCAGCAGTAATTCAAATAATTTTCCCTCAAAGTACAAAATACATTAGCATTAATGGCGTATCCAGGTTTGTTGAATCAGGGGGGAGGTACGGACGGGGGGGGGTGACACAGAAATCACAGAGTAAGATAGTTACACACAAACACATATTTTCCCTCTAATCACCTGGGGTAGGGTTAAGGTTAAGGTCTTTACCCTTAGGTTCAGTGGATGACCCCCTTTTTTTCAACGGATGAACAGGGGTATCTTGAACCCAATGGCTACGCCCATGATTAGCGTCTAAATTTGGCGACGTCAATTCTCCTGTGATCGACATTACAGATTTTAGAAGGCAGGAACTCGTATGAGAGTTAAGAGCCCCCACTAATATACCACGGTGCTCTTATAGTCTAAAACATAAAACAAAACAACAAAAATAAATAAACAAACAAATAAACAATCACACACGCACACACATGCTCGCGCACGCCCACATACACAGAACACCATTTGCTCACCGAAAGCATAGAATTATAAGATTCTGGAGTGATGCCATTTGCGTTGAGTATGTTAATACAGAGATCTGTGTGATCTGTGCGAGCTGTGAAATAGCGACCACTTCTGCTTCCAGTGTGTTCCGTCCACACCTGACGACAAGTCACTCCATTAGGAAGACGCTCCCTGTCAACACTGTATATAAATAAAATAAAATGATAATGACTCTTTTTGCTAGCATAAACAGTTAATAAAGGTGATAGCTATTTCAGCTACCTTTAACAGTTTGCAAATAAAATAACTAAATTAGTTGAATTCTGCTTCCAATTTGTTCCACCTACATTTTACGACACGTTATTATATATACATTAGCGACACGCTCTCGATTCCCAATATTTTGATACGTTAATGATGTTTATTATTATGAACGAATTAATACATAAATATATAGGTACACAAATACATAAATAGATGAATATAAATATGATAACAGTCATAACGATGATGATAATAATAATAATAATAATAATAATAATAATAATAATAATAATAATAATGATAGCAATCCCTCTTCTTTATATAGAACAAAAGGAGGATGAAGGTGACATGATCAATGCATTGAAAATTCGTTATTGAAAGTTGAATAACATCACAGCATGGAACCTTTATAGAGATTATTTTTTACTTTAAGTTGATACCATATCTGGCTGCCATCTTCTGCCCGTTTTTATGTTATAGCCGATTTTCCACATTGCCCCAATAAATGTGTTTATTTTGGTCCGCGGTGTCAGAACAAGTGTCTCGCGCCCCAGGGGCGGATCCAGCCGGCGGCAAGGGAGGGGGCCTAAAAAGGGGCCCACTTCGTGCGAAAATATGAAAATCGTGCCGGTCGATTTTTCGCTTAGTGGGGGTAGTGAGCAACAACAACAAAAAATTTGGCACCCGAAATTTTGTTTTCCCTCCGGGAAGGGTAATTTTTTTTCCAACCGCCACCCCCCCTTGGGCGCCAGGGGTAGTGAGCACAATTTTTTTTTTTTGGCACCCGAAAATTTTTTTTACCTACGGGAAGGGTTATTTTTTTTCCACCACCACCCCCCCCCCTTGGGCGCCAGGGGAGGGGGCCCAACTTCTTCTTTTTTCAAAAAAAGGGTGTTTTTACCTGTTTTTTTCTAGGGAGGGCCCGGGCCCCGGCCCCTGGATCGCGCCCCCACGCGCCGTAATTTATGAACGCGAATCCTTCATGATTCAGCCGAGGACCAAAATAAACACATTTTACGGGGCAATGTTGCAAGGAAGATCGGCTCAAACATAATAATATACAGAAGGCTGCAGCCAAATCTGGTATCAACTTAAAGCTTAGACATCAGAGAAAATGTTGGTAATAAAATTGAAGCGGAAATCCCTGGAAATCCAAAAATTTCCTCTGGATTGATAAAAAACATGGATAATTAGTCCATTTTTCAGTGAATTACCCTATAATATATTATGAAACTTGTGTTTCTATCCATTTTAACCCATTTATGCAGTGAAATGAACTATCAGGAATATGTGAGATTGATTTCATATCAATAACTTAAAAACTTCATGTTAAATTGAAACATTTATAAAATAAGTCACTTTTGCACTAAAACTGTGAATATGTAAGATTTTGTAGTTTGAAGGAGTAAATTTATACCCTTATGTGCATATCGGAATTAAATATTTGACTGAGGTATTATTTAATGTATTATCTTTCAACTGGGCAAGAACAATATTTAAAAAAAGAAATCACCAAAAATGAGTTTTGGCGCACTTTGGTTCCTCCCTGGCCCACTGTGCGTCGGTCCCGTGGTTGCTTAATTACAAGCATACACATGCTTTCTTAGCAGTCAGGTAAAACAAACACGAATATTATGCGCAATAATCAAAAAGTATTCATCATTCTTCTTCTTATTATTATTATCATCATTATTAGTACTATCATTATTATCCTTATTATGGCTATCATCAATAATAATAAGAATTATTATTACAATAATAACATAATTTATTATTATCAATATTATTATCATTGTAATAATAATAATGTTATATTATTGATATTATTATCATTTTTAGTAGTAGTAATAGTAATATACCGTATAGATCTGCACTCGAAGATTTGGCGCTGGTCTTCAATGTCGATATAATTAAGAGCTTCAGAACAGGTAACGGATTTTCCTGCGATGGTTTGGCTACTCTTCATACCTATCAGGTCTGTGATTCAATGAACAGAAATAGTAAATATATGATGAATGGAAATACTGATTTCACAAGATGAAGATCTTTGTTGTCATAATTATTTCATTTGAACATTGGTTTTTTACCTTTGTGGATTTGGAAATCTTGGAAAGGCTTTTATTCCTAATGTAATTATTTGCTTCTAAACAAGAGATAATAAAACGAATTTGATTTTACAATTCGATGACCACAAATGAAACACTTGCGCCTATAATAAAGTTTCGAAATAAATTGTTTTCCCATCTCGGTATTCATAACTTTGTGCATACAATATTACAGATTTTTATCATTCATAATTTTGAAAGTGTTTCTTAATTACACATGCTATGAAAATCTCGTAGCAGGCATGATGTTTTTTTCTTATTTTCTCATAACTGTTTGTTTAAGAGCATATGGACTGTCTTTAGCAACGCTTATCATTATGCACGTTGCACACGATTTTGACTGCGTAACTACCCGCATTGCTGTAGGTAATAAGACAGTATATACGCAAGTAATTGAACGCAAGGTTTGAGTTTGAATTATTTCGAGTTGTGACTAATTTTATTTTGTCATGAACAATTTGTTATGCTCTTGCAAAAAGAGAAGACTTGAGTTGAAACTTGAAATGCATGAGCATTAAACAATGTATGCACTTTTCACTTAATTCACTTTTTGTATGATATCTCTCTCACAAGGCGCTTCAAGGGGTTGCGCTATTGACTGACGCGATTTTACGTCAGGCAAACGGCGACTTGTGTGTAACGGGTATTGTAAGTACCTCTGATTTCGCAAGAATCTCCTTGCCACCCCTCGGCGCAGATGCAGGTCCCATCGACAGGATGACAAGTGGCCTCATTGAGGCAATAACAGGTCTGAAGACATCCCAAGCCGTACTTGTTGCCATCGCACTGATGTTGGCAATATGCCCCATCCCAACCTGAAGGGCAGGTGCAGCTCCCGTCAAATCTGAAGGATCAACAATAAGAAGATGGGAAAAACCCAAAGGAACTGAGAGAAAAATATGAGGAAAACGGAAAGTAATAAATGTAATGCCGACCTTTGCCAACATTTAGGGTAAAACAGAATTTTAAAGATGAATTGAAAACAGAAAAAGGAGTAGAAAAGAAAGATGATATAAAGAAAATGAAGAAGGAGAAGAATCCGAAAATTGAAGAAAAAAAGTTACGTCGAAAAATGGAGAATAAGCTAAAGCAGGAGAAAGAGAACAGAAAATAGGAACGAAAAATATGGAGAAGAAATAGAGAATGAGAAAATGAAGGAGTAGAAGTAGTCAAAAAGAAGTTGTGGTTAAGATCAAGAATGAAAGTGAATTGAAAAAGGAACAAAGATGATCATGATGATGACGAAGAAGAAGGTAAAGATAAATTAGCAAATTAAGGAGGAGAAGAAGAAGGAGGAGAAGAAGAAGGAGGAGGAGAAGAAGAAGAAAGACACAAATTAGAAATAGAAGACAAAAATTAATGCCGAAATTAGTGCATAATTTCTGCTGGTCGTTCAACTTTTTATTTCATTTCAGTGAAATCTGCGAATAAATAGATAAAAACTAACTGCTGTTGACGTACCCAGAACATGTTCCGCCATTTTGGCACCTGCAGATTTCCGTACAATGAGCTCCGTAGAATCCTTGTGCGCATGCCTGCTCACAATAGGCTCCTGTCCAGCCGTTCAGACATTGGCAAGATCCGTCGAACGAAGAACAAGTAGCCCCATTTTCACATGCACAAATGTGCTGACACTGGAAGCCGTATCTACAAAAAAGAGGAAAAGCTAAAATTCTATAGGCGTAACGAATTTATCTAGTCAAAAGCTTGAAAGATTAAAAAAGACAATTCCGGTTTTATTGCTGCGTCACTGGCACTATTCATTCAAGTTTTGACTTGATGTCAGTTATGAAGTATTTCGCGAGTTGACATTTTAAAGATTATGCTTATGCTTTGTTGAACATGCTGAAGAATAGCTAGGGGGCCTACTTAAAACGAAAGAAGAACGTAAATAGACACACTGCACAGACTTATCAGAACATTAGGAAAATATCCTTATGCGTATCCTCATTAAACTAAAGTTAGCATATACGAATTGAACTAAGAAGTCATCCAATTGCGTCGATCAGAATTTGTTGATGCCCGTTGCACATGAAGCGTTATTTCGATATTACCTGTGCTAGTCAAGCATATGAAGGTAATTAGTGCATGTAACATTAATTGAACGCAGTGTTTTTATTGTTCATTTCCATTCAATTTTGTACGATATCATTATATGTCGCGTCTTATGTCGGCAAATTTATGACGCCTCGAGTGCATCGCGCCTTACGCTTATCGACCTACCGATCCTTCTGACATCCCACATCACATCTCACACCGACCCATCCTGGAAGGCAGCTACAGGTTCCATTAAAACGGTTGCAAACGGCCGCGTTTTCACAATCACACCTGTCGGCACAGTTGGGTCCGTAGACTCCGGCTATACAAGGTGTATCACAGAGTCTGCCAGTCCATCCTGCCGTGCAAGTACAAGATCCGTCGTGTCCATTACAAGTCGCTATGTTCTGACATCGGCACACCTATGATTTGTCATAAATAAACAGTTTAGACTAGTGGATGCCAAGCCATCAAAATAAATCTACATAGGTCTTCTTTGGTCTGCAGAGGTCTACTTTTTTCTGCACTGTAGTCTGTCGGTTGAAATACGTAACTTAGACCAGCTTTGGCGAAAAATACACGAACGCACTTTAAGATGCATCTTCTTTAAACGGTTCTTGAATTTATCAACAGGATCTACCAATTAAAAATATTGAAAAGCATGAATTAAAATGTTTTATCCAATAATGAATAATCTCTTAATACGACCATTGAAGATCGAGCTTTCTGGTATCATTACCATGAGTCATAGTTCTATCAAGAGATCTTATATTCATGATATTCATGATTTCTAGGTGCTCTTTTACGCTTGATTGGAGAGTGGCTAATGTGTATTAGAGTTTTGCAACATGATGTTGGTGACGGGCTGGGATTTAAACCCTAAACGATTGGATTGAGAGTCAAGGGAATGAAACCAAACAAGTTTCCATGTTGAACCACCGGAATACCGACCTCCCCAAAATGTCAATGATAATCACTGCAGTCACTTATTGCACTTGAAAGGTAATTTTAAAAGAAGGAAACACTGAAGGAGATTACCTGTGTGCAGTCGACTCCATAGCGACCCTGTGGACATGGCGTCTGACAGCGATCTCCTGTCCAACCAGCCTGACACTGGCAAGCCCCATTGTATCTATCACACTGAGCGCCATTTCTACAGTCACACCGCTGGCGGCAGGATGGTCCGAAGTGGCCCTCATCACATGGCTCGTTACAGTATGGGCCCATCCAACCAGCTGAACAACGGCATTCACCTACCATTAAAAAGAAACTGTTTGAAACATTTTAAGAATGTAAACACTCTATTACTCATGGTCACTTAGTTGAACAATATTAATTACACAATGATTAATATCAACATTTTCAGGAAGTATGTTGGTCTCTATGGATCATATTGATTAAAGTCACAAAACAAACGCTGCTTATGATTATTTCAAAGAAGTAAACTTAGAACTCTCACCTGTAAATCTATTGCAAATCGCTTGATTCTTGCAGTTACACTGATCAGAACATCCACGGCCGAATCTATCAAAATCACATGGAGTGTTGCATGTAAAACCCATCCATCCATCAGGACATTCACATCTTCCCGTGAAGCGGTCACACCTAGCGTCATTCTGGCATCTACACTGGTTGCTGCAGGATGGACCGTACCGGTCGGGCGGGCATTCCAGGTGACACAACAGGCCTGTCCAGCCCGCGGTGCAACGGCAACTTCCATCAAACCTAGAACAAGCGGCTCCGTTTTGACAGTTACACTCTTTCTCACATCGAAGTCCGTAGGTACCCTCTAGGCAGGGTACGTCGCAGGATGGTCCTGTCCATCCAGGGCTACAGAAACATTCACCCGAAACAGCGTTACACCCAGCTTGGTTCTCACAGGGACATGTACTACGGCAGCCCGGACCAAAAGTGCCTTGCAAACACGGCTCGCCACAGAGCAATCCCATCCACCCTGCACGACAGGTACATGATCCATCAAACCTGTCGCAGAGAGCAGAGTTTTGACATTCGCATACACCGCGACAACCTAGACCATGTTGACCTTGAGGACATTCCTGGCTGCATAGTTCGCCTTGCCATCCTGCAAGACATCTACACGAGCCATCAAACCGAGAACAAAAGCCTCCATTTCTGCAGTCGCAGTTCGAGTCACATCCTACACCGTAGGTTCCACTTGGACAAGGTGTAGTGCATAACGTTCCTGTCCATCCCTCTCCGCAAGAACATTCACCTGTAAAAATAAAACGTTTTTTTGTAAAGCAATTTGAATCAATTATTTGAAATAGAGGAATCAAGTGCTAACTTTTCAAACATACATTTTTTCAAATGTATCTTTATAAACAGACTTTATTCATGTTGAAAATTCTGATATTTCACCGAGACTATAATATCTCCGCATCTTCTTACTATGATGTCCCCACTTTATCCAGAAATATTCATACCTGTAAATCGGTTACAGGTTCCTTCATTTTGACAGAAACACTGGGAAGAACAGTATTGTCCCCATCTTCCAATAGGACATGGCTCGTCACAGAGGTCACCAATCCATCCTGGAGGACAGATACAGCTACCGTCGACAGGTGAACACTCTGCGCCGTTTCTGCATGCACACAACTGAGAGCATTGGACACCATATCGTCCGGCTTGACAATCTGTGTTGCAAATGGGGCCCATTGAACCTGGAGGACAAACGCAAGAGCCATCGCGGATGTGACAGACGGCACCTCTCTCACAAGTACACCTACTAGTGCAATTCCGACCGTACCATCCATCGTCACATGGACGTTCACAGTGCTCTCCAGTCCAACCACGGCCGCACTGGCAAACGCCAGTATAGCGAGTACAGAGGGCGTCGTTTTCACAGAAGCACAACAGCGTACAGCCTGGTCCCCATTCGTCGATGCCACATGGCGTGTTACAGTATACTCCTTTCCACCCGACTGTACATGCACAGGAGCCGTCGAATCGGTTACATGCTGAATTGCGTTCACAAAGACAGGTCTGGGCGCAGTTAGGTCCGTAAGACCCGGTTGGGCAGGGGGTGTCACAGATCAGCCCTGTCCACCCAGCCGGACATGTACATCTACCGTCTAATCTGAATTATAACAGAATGGAAGAATATAATTTAAACTTAACCCAGCGCCTAGGTTCTACAAACGAATGATTCCTGTATTGAGCGAAGAGGAATGAGATAACTCGGTTGTCAACAGGTTCAGTAGCCGTTTTATAAATATTTTGACACATGGATTTGAAGACCAACATTAACCTCTAGGGCGTACTTCCTATATTGGAACATTCGATCAAAAGAAGACTGTAAGAATCACTTCAGTCTCAAGATTGTTTACAATGGTATAGGTATAAGCTCGTAAAATGCCAAATACCTGGAGCACGCAGCACCGTTTACACAACTGCAGCTCAACTGACAGAATGGGCCGAAGCGATCCTCTGGGCACGGCAGGTCACACCGTTCTCCCATCCAGCTGGATGGACAGTCACAGGCACCATGGATGGGTGAGCAGGCTGCATCATTAGCGCACTCACATCTAAAAGATAACCCCCAAAAGTTTAGTTTGAATCAATGCTCGATTTTATGTTGAGAAAAATCTTTACTTGTGTATTACAATGTAATACCCAGAATTCATAATATTCTTCGAATTTTCTACACTGTTGTTGTTGATGATTAGTGTTTTATGGCAATCAGTCAATTTTGACTATTATTACCAACCATTTTTTTATTTTCTTGTATCATATATGATAATACAATTGACTTCTCTCTTGTTTTTTGGTAGTTATTTTTAATTTTATTTGAAATAAATTATCATATTTTGTTGTTTAAAGATAAAATAGTATCATGCCAGGTTACTGAGTCCCGTCGGTTCTAAATTGGCACCGTCCTGACAAACCTGCTCGTGTTTTCAAGATACGAAGGTTTCTCGGAAACAAGTCTCCTATGTCTCTCGGGTGCAGACAGGGGGCTCCCTTTGGGATACCTAAATATCTTGAAACTCGAAAGGAAAGGAATAACAAATATCAAAGAGAATCAAAGAAAGAGAATCAAAGAAAGATCTTTTCCGAGGAAATTTGTTTCGCGCAAGCTCGCATTTCTATCGAAAGTAATGTAATAACAAAACATTTTTTACAAGTGCACTGATCTTTTTTAAAAACAATTATTGTATCTGCCGAAAAACATAAGCAAACACTACCATAATAATTTCTTCTTAATATACAGGGCATTATCCAATATTACCCAGTTATTACTAAACGTCTTTGGCATTGGCCTTAGGAAACTTTCTATGTATGTAATGCATAACAAAAATGTTATGTTTAATCTAATGACCGAGTATTGAACAGACCTAGTCATATTTTCACCCGCCAAGTTTGAATTAATAAAACAAAATTCTTTAAGTTAATGATTATTGTTGAATAGCATCGTTTATTGTATAGATCTTCACGATTGTACACGGTTGTACAACACTTGCTCCTGTGTCTATTGCTCCGCGGTATTTTCCTAAATTCAACCTTGGACCATACACTGTATCTAATCCTAACCCTTAACCCGAACCTATCTAAAACCCAATCACAGCCCTAACCCTAATAATACCGGAGTAACCGTTAGAGCACCGAAAGTATTTAAGTAATACTACTATATACTACTACTACTACTGCTACTAGTAATGATGATAATAATAATAATAATAATATTTGATATTTTCATTACGCAAATATCTACCACGCAAGGTGCATAAGGCGCTCCAATATATGTTTACAGCATTCAAGGAATTCCTTCCTACCGGTATACAATGAGCACCTGGGTGGAGAGTGGCAAATATAGATTACTGTCTTTCCAAAGGACAGTAGTATCGCGCCAGGGTTCGAACCCGCGACCTTCACATCTCCAGTCAAGTGTTTAAACCACTCTACCACGACATCAATAACATTTTTTTAGATGACAACATGATATCTTACTGCTCTGAGCATCCTGGTCCAAAGGTCCCTTGGGGACACCTTCGATCACATCGATCACCCATCCATCCTGGAGTGCACATGCAACTCCCATCAGTCCTGAGAAAAAAAAGAAACCATAAGTTTATAACATTCAATGAAACATGGAAAATAATACTTTCATGTGAAACCATTTTAAAAATCTTTTTCTTCTTTGTATCTGCTTCGATTCATATTTCCAATTTAAATCTGTTTGTATCATATCAATGTGTATGGTAAGTTATTACAGAGATAAATTCAAGATTTTGTTTTCTCTGAAGTAAATATTATGGTAGGTACAAAACGACCAATATAAGCCACAAGCTACTGATGGTTTTGATGTTGTGTTTAATTTAAGGGATATTTCAGAATCTATGTGACGTGCTAACTAAAAAAAAATCTTGGAAATGGTCAAGACACATGTAATTGTTGAAAAGTTTAGGCCTATCAATAAGCTACACGTTAATTCCGGAAAGATGTACTGTGGGTCTACAATTACAGAACATAAGCACAATTAACATATCATTTAACGGCAGAAGTGGTTTGCATGGGGGCCTGAAAAAAAAGCTACACGTGTAAAATATATTCCTTGCTGGAAGAAATAAATTACATATACATTGTAAATGTAAGGAAAATGAAGAGAAAACGGAGCAAGAGCTAAAGGTAGCAAGGAAGAAAGAGAGATGATAAAATTGACAGATAAATTGAGGAAATAATGTACGAAATATCAACTATACCTTGAACAGGCAGCCCCGTTCTGACATTCGCATCTGCTTCTGCAGTTTGTTCCATATAAGCCATCGGGACATGCTTCGTCGCAATTAACTCCTGTCCATCCCGGCGAACACAAACAAGAACCATCGAATCGAGAACAGCTGGTTGCATACCGACAAGTGCAACGGTTCACACAATCAGGGCCCCATGTTCCGTCGGCGCAACTCTGTTGACAAAGATCTCCAGTCCAACCAGCAGTACAGGAGCAAGAGCCATCAAACCTGGAACAGTTACCATTTCTACAGCGACATAGTATCGAGCAAGAGGGGCCATGCCGTCCGGCAGGGCAAGGGGTGTCACAGGATAGACCGTGCCAGCCTACAGTACAGGTGCATCGCCCATTAAACCGATCGCAAGATGCTTCATTCTGGCAACGACATACACCCAGACAATCTTGTCCAAAGAATCCCTCCGGACATGGGTCATTACAAAAATTTAGCCAACCAGGTGGGCAAGTGCATATGCCAGTCACTGTATCACACTCACCACCATTTCTGCACCTACACAACTGAGAGCAGCCGAGTCCATAGTAGCCATCTACGCATGGTCTGTCGCACAGTAGTCCTTGCCATCCGGGAGTACATGAACAAGACCCATCTATATGATTACAAGAACCACCATTTTGACACTGACACCCTTGAAGGCACTGGCTTCCGAAGCGGTTGCTAAGGCATGTGCTTTCGCATATCTCACCTTCCCAACCCGGAGGACAAGTACAGGTTCCAGTCACATGATGACAAGTTCCTCCATTACGGCAAGGACAAGTTTGTGAACAGCCACTCCCATATAGCCCATCTGGACATGGTGTCGAACAAGTTGAACCAATCCATCCTGGGTTGCAAATACACTGTCCAGTGACATGAGAACAACCTAATGCATATGAACAATCACATTCCTCGAGACAGTTCAGACCAAAAAATCCCTCTTTGCATTCATCTGCGCACGTCAAACCAGTGTACCCAGGGGCGCAGAAGCAACGTCCGTCAATATGGTTACACCGCGCATTGTTTCGGCAACGGCATGGGAAGAGACATCCATAGCCAAAGAAACCTTCATCACACGGTTCAGAACAATACTGAGCTTGCCATCCTGGAGTGCAAGAGCAGGTTCCTAGGATGTGATCACATTCTGCATAATTTTCACAGCGACAGACGCCAGCACAGTTTTGGCCAAAAGTTCCATTGGGACAGCGAAGGGAACAGAACAGTCCAAGCCACCCTGGTTCACAGGTACAGGAGCCGTCTACAGGATGACAAGATCCCCCATTTCGACACAGACAACGTGCATTGCAGTTTAGACCGTAACGACCACTTTGGCATGGTACAGTACATAAAACGCCACGCCATCCTGGCTGACATGTGCATGTACCATCTACTGGGTCACATTCAGCTTCATTTTGACACAGACAGAATTGTAAGCACCCGTTTCCGTATCGACCTTCTGGGCATGGTCGGTCACATCGAGATCCACTAAATCCCGGCAAACACCGACAAGTACCATCCACATGGTTACACAAGGCACCATTCACACAGTCGCAGCGACCCTCACAGTTTATCCCGAACGTTCCCAATCTACAAGGGGTCGTGCAGTCATCTCCAATCCAGCCTGGTTTGCAAATGCATTCCCCTGTAACATGGTGACAATACCCAATCTGACAAGAACATATCCCTGCACAGTCCTGTCCAAATGAATCCCGAGGACACTCGTTGGCACATATCACACCCATGTAACCTGGCGAACATATACAATTACCAATTTCATGTTGGCATCTTGCCCCGTTTTCACATTCACATATCCCGCTGCATCCCAACCCATAGGATCCCTCCCGGCATTCATCTTGGCAGAACTCGCCAGTGTAGCCAGGGGCGCACGAACACGTTCCGTCGATAGGATCGCAGATGGCTTTGTTCTGACATCGACATGTCCGAGTACATCCCGGTCCATAGGTCCCGTTCTGACACTCTTCACCACAATACTGTCCTCTGAAACCATCGCGACAATAGCAAGTGCCGTTAACGGAATTGCACGAAGCACCATTCCTGCACATGCATTCCCATGAGCATTCATTGCCATAATTGCCGGGGCGACATGGACTCTCGCAGTTGACTCCAGTGAAACCGGAAGGGCAAAAACAGAGGCCATAAGCTGCCTGACAAGTACCCCCGTTTTCACAGAAACATTCTTGCAGGCACTGCACGCCGTATCGATTCTCAGAACAAGCTGTAAACGGAAAGGGCCAGTATAAGTAATCAGGCGAAAAATAAGCATTCGAACAATTTATTTTACGACACATGAATATAGTCATCCTTGTTTCGAATATTATCTTCTTAAAGTGATTCATCTCTATGATAGCAACGGACATATTTAATTAATTGTTATGAATATCATTTATATGGTATTATGACCAATCATTTACATGTATTCCTCATATGGACTTCAATTCATGTTACACCATATTTTTAACGGGCGCCATTAAAACACTGAGAGATCTGACATTTTAAATTCATTTTTCACTGTTCAAGGGAATTTGTGTGATATTAGATGTGGAGAGCAAATCCTGGAAACATGTCGATGCCTTGGATTCAAATCATGTCCTAGGTTTTCTCCACCAGTGGATTTATCAGACAGACCATTCTCATACCTCAGTCACATCAAGGAGACCCGCACCAGATCAACACCAGACTGAACAAACAATTACATTTCCGGAATTGCAAAGAGTCGTTCGGTTTGGAGTTGGTTAGGAGTTGGTGTGGAGTCGGTTTCTTCATAGACGTCACAATGGATCAGAATAAGGTCGGAAGTCACCTACACCTCAAACATTTTATCCATGTTGCCAATCAACTCACGTTTTTAATAAGGTCGTAAGTCCCCTACTTCTCAAACGCCTGTACTTAATACTAAACAACTCATGTTCTTCATTAACGTCACAAAGGATCAGAATAAAGGTGTAAATCACCTACGCCTCAAACATCTTATCCATGTTGCCAATCAAATCACGTTCTTAGTGAGGTCAGAATCCCCTTCATCTCAAACATAATTATTATCCATGTTACCAATCAACTCACGTTCTTCACAGACATCACCGATCCATCCAGGAATACAGGCACAGTGGTCTGGTGCAATACAGCTTCCTCCGTGCTGACAGGGCTCGGAGCAAACAGCTGTCAACGGAACAGTATCGTGATATTATTAGATGAGATCAGACTTGAAATCCCACTTATTGCCCCTGTATTTTTCAAAAACGTGTAACAATAGAACTGGGCATCATTTCACGAAACCGTCGCGAGTACACGTTCACTGACATCCAAATGAAACGGGTTTTAAACATGAGTTGTCGGCGAACTTGTGCTTATGGCGGTTTCGTGAAACACTGCTCTGTTCACTCAGGTATTTCAAGTTATGGATGCCAGTCGCCAGAGGCCCTAGTTATCAACTATTCCGTTCACCGGCTACGCAGAAGGGCATATTTATGGGTGGAATACACTTTGCATAAATTATATGTTGCTATGTCTACTAAGCCTCTGATCTGACAAGCTTTAGAATCGTCAAGCTTAACTTTTTGTTCCAGGTGTTTGCATGAAATCGGCAAACACGTCTATTTTATTAACTGTCATTTTTTACCAATTCACGACAGCACCTACCACTTTTTCATATTGCTGACATGCTTTAATGCTGTTTTGCCTGTTTATACCCTTATATTCCAATACCTTTAAACAAAAATCAACGAATCATTTTATTTGAATTCATGGAAGAAACCATACACGTTATTTACTGTGTGTAAATATAGTATAAAATAAGCCCCTGACCTGAATACCATCTAGTGCATCTAAGCAGGGAGCTGTCATGCAAAGAGTGGAATCAAGCCGCTCTCCTTTGACCCCATGCTCCAAGCCGCCGAAAAGTTATGCGCTACTCCGCAACTGTTGACCAGGTGGTGAGATAAAAGAGCGCGTGAAATATCAGGATTTAGAATTCCTACATCAGAAAATGGTATCTCAGCAAATGTTCGCTGTCCCTTTAAATGAATTCTCATCAATTGTTGAATGTGTAATGAGTTGAACAAGCGAACACAAACTTTTGTAATTTCATACTTTTTTCCAACTGCAAAAATACAAAAAGCACGCGAAAGCACGCATCAGCAAACTTAAAATTATCGAAGATTGTAAATCATGGATTAAATGACGGGACATTAAAACCTGCGAAAATAATTGGATTATCCTAAAATATTGAGTTTTTGTCAGGATCTAATTTTTCTTTTACCAACTCTGGCACACGAATTATAGGAAGGGCGGAGTACTAAATTAGAAAAATTATTGTTTGATGCACTATTCCCAATACAATCCCCATATAAAGTTTATAATTTTCCCTGAATTTTGCTGGTAATTTAATAAATGTGAAACTGTGCCTGGCCTCCGAAATTCCCCACAGTGGAAAAGCAGCTCGGAGCATGGAACTTCAAAGCCAAGTGGAATTTTACGCACCCCATTGTTACGCTTTTGAACTCACGCATGCGTTTGAATAAATTACATGAGTTTCCACTCCTTGTATGACAGCTCCCTGATCTAAGGAAATGCATTTCCCCGTAAAATTATCTAAACGGTATGGAATATATCATCAAATACCAAAGTGTTCAAAGTAGTGATGGTACTTACGTGCACACTGACCACTTGTATTGGTGAAGCCTGGGCAGCATCTTGACACCACTCGGGTCGCTTCTTCAACACCTACCACTCGCTTGTAGGAGTACACTGGTCTGGATGAAATAAGTAGCAACAAGATGGCAAAGACTTTCGAGAAACCAACCCAAGGCCAAGGACCATTTAAAAGCCTATTGTAAATCCCGTAGAAATCATGTTCGGGTTACGTAATACGTTACTAGTTGGTGGACAAGGCTATCGAAATTGCTTCCTTGTAGAAGGTTTTTGCGATCGGGTTAAGTGTGCTATTTAAAAACATTGATATGGCTTTATAGTATTTCAACAGATTAATAGGAATGTAGCATGCGAAATCAATTATCTTTAGTAATAGACCATTTTCAAAATGTTTTAAGATTCATACAAGTTTACCTAGCGACAAGTTATTATGTTCACCTGTTAGATAATTATGTTCAAAGCCAGAATGGTGTTAACTGTGTATTAAATTATGTGAGTGAATGCCCTTCTGAATCCAAACAGATGATCTATTAATGTATCTCAATAGTCAGAATCCAAATTTGATTAGAGATATTAGCTATATAACCGGCAAATTGTAGACAGAGCATTATATATATATATATATAATGCTCTGTCTACAATTTGTTATTATATATATATATATATATATATACATGTATATTTATATATATACTTGTTATGTCAATAGTTACGGTACAGTTATGAGAACGAGGACAACTTCATGTTCTCATATCCAATTTAAGAAAAGAGTGATTGCAGTAGCAGCTCTAGAGGGGTGCTTGAGGATCTCATATATATATTTTTTATTTTATTTATAATCAATATATAATTATAATCAATAATTGTTAGGGGGCTCGAACACAGTGGGGGCGGGGGCTTGAAGACATGAGGGGAGCTTGAGCTCCTCAAGCACCCCATTAGAGCTGCTACTTTAATCCCTCTTTTTCTATATTGGATATGAGAACATGAAGTTGTCCTCAAGCACCCCATTAGAGCTGCTACTTTAATCCCTCTTTTTCTATATTGGATATGAGAACATGAAGTTGTCCTCGTTCTCATAATAGTACCGAAACTATTGACATAACAAGTTTCAGTTTACAATCAGATGTTTAGAAAATTATCTACACAAGTCACAATATTTATGGTCTCCTCTTACCGCTTGTAGAAAAATATGTTTTTATATTGTAGGCTATACCCTGTAACCTGGATGTTGTGAGTTCAAAAGTCACAATAAAAACACGAGCAAAATAGAAAAATAAAGTGGTGTGTACATCGTATGGAGCGGGTGTATATCCTTTCCTTCTTTGCGGCCCTCTCTCGATGACCATCGGTTTATTTTGCACCCTTATCTGAATCAATTTCTGTCTACTCCATCATAAACATTTTGAATAAATTTGGAAATGACGGGAAAATATTATTTGTTTCAGTTTACAGATAACGAGGTACATGGATATCAACAGAATATGTTATTCCTATTTGTGTATATTAATGTACATTTTACTGTAATTTATCGAACCAATTTTCAAGATATTAATGTATTTTAATGTAACATTTTTATCTTTTGTAAATTCAAATTGGCTGCTATTTTGAATGTATGTCTTTTAATCCATATAAACCAGTTCAAATTTTTTAAGTGATTTCAAATTTACGAGCAAATTTTTATCTTAAGATAACAATTCATTTTTTTGTCCTAATATTTCTTTTCTTCTACTTTCTGATGGAAATTGTCTTTTACAGGAATGTTTTTTATGAAAATTATATGAGTTGCAAGATTTAGCATTGAAAAATGGACATTTTCTTGTACAACAGAATAAAAATAATAAACAATGATTATAGCAAAACAGCAATCCCATAAAAAAAAAAAATTGTGGGATTTATTTCTATGTGGCAGATCCAGGATTCTCTTTCGTGGGGTAGGGGGGGGGGGGCACAATTTCGAAATTCTCTGACAAGATTATCACACTTTCAGGTGCCATTTTTTATTTAAAATTTGTACTTCTTTGTGTAATTGAGATATATAAGATTTTTTTCCGGAAAAAAGGGAGGGGGCGCCCCCGAATCCACCACTCCTTCTGAAACTCACCTATAGCGAATGCACGTAGATGTTCCTGCCCAGCCACAAAGTACATAATACGCCTCTGCTTTCGATACTTTAATCTCCTTCAATCGTGTGAAGATGAACCTTTTGATAGATAGAAATCAGTTAAGATATACAAATGAGAGATACCTTCAATATACAAAAGTGTAATAACCATACCAATTAAGGTAGTGATAGTTATCTTTCGGTTAACTGTCATCTCAGAGTTCTTAAGTTACACTTCGCATTGTAGTAGCGATCGTCGATATATATATATATATATATATATATATATATTATTTTTAAAAAGCTTGACCAACCTCGTGTTAAGGCCTACCTCAAAGAGGGTCTGATTTACAAGACTGAGAGTTTAATAGCCAATAATATAATTGTTAACAAACGGAAGGGTTTTGAGTACAGGCCTACACTTAATTGTGACATTGACATGACATGTCATGACCAAAATTTCTTTTAACCATGTGGATTATTTTATTCAATATCCTACTCCAATTTATTTATTTATTTATTATTTATTTATTTTATTTATTTATTTATTTATTTATTTATTTATTTATTTATTTATTTATTTTTTTTTTTTTGGGGGGGGGTGTAAAATTAACTTTAGATTATCGATCCCTTTACTGATATTTGCATGTAGTTGAAACAGATCGGCATCGTGAGATTATCATTCATATACTTTATGGAACATATCATTTCTATCTAACGACATAAACCGATTATGATGGATGGATAATTGAATATTACATGCATTACTGACGTTGTTAAATATAGGATGAAAATGAAACAGAGACAAATTAAATCATCAAAAATGATGTTGATAATCTCAAATTGTTGATTTTTTTTTTTTTTTTTTTTTGGGGGTTGGTCTTTAAAATATTTGTTATGTTTTTTTTTTTTTTTGGTGTGTGTTTGTTCGTATTTTTTAATTGCTAGACATGATACGTTACCATGCCGGCGCTACTCACTCGGTTGAAAACACACAACAGCGCCCAAACCTCAATACATACAAAATGGATAAGTTTCAATTTTGAAGTAACGCTTTAAAAAAAAACTAGCTTACTTGCGCAATGGTTGACACTTATCTGAAAATTATGAGTGAGAATTTCAATAACAATATACACATGCAAATATATTTGCATCTAGATATCACTACCATGATTAAAACGCAAAATATATTTGCATCTAGCCTTTAAGAAATAATATAAGGCCAGTATTTAGGTAAACAGGCAACATCCGAATAATTTAGGAATATTCGTTATACTTATTTCTATGAGTCAAAGACCCTATCCGATGAAAATATAACTTCATATCAATGGATAGCTAAATTGAGCTCAGAATAAAAATATAAAGGAGTGAAAAATATTTTCCCTTTCAGTATTGCATAAGTCTAAGAGCAAATTAAAACCTCATTTCCCACACCCCTCAAAAGTAGGGTCAACAGGGGTCAAATTTGCCTCATTTATGCCTCAGTCACACCTTTGCGTATTTGGCTTGCGTATTGCTGCGTATTTATGGCAAGCCGTTTAAACATTTATTCCTATTTCTTGATATCAAGAATTACCACTGCTTTACAACAGAAAATTATTTCTTGATATCAAGAAATAGGAATAAATGTTAAAACGGCTTGCCATAAATACGCAGCAAAACGCAAGCCAAATACGCAAAGGTGAGACTGAGGCATTACGGTGACGACATAACACGTGGACACGATCGGCTCGCCTATAATAGCTGAGGCGATGAGCCGTGTTTAATTAATGCAAATTCATTGTGAATATGAGTACTCCACATAAGATGATGTCATCAAGTCGATAGCAAGTTTTTAGGTCGACAACTTCCGATTTTCAAACCTTTAGATTTCGAGTTTTCAGAGAGCTGTTCCTCCTCTGACAGGCACTAAAATAGCATATACTTGATATTATTGTTTTATATGGCTTATAAGCTTTCCATTGATATACAATTAATCTATTAAATTTTCATTTGAGTGTTGTGGTCGAGTGGTTTAAGGCGCTTGACTGGAGATGCGAAGGTCGAGGGTTCGAATCCCGACACAGCACTAATATCCTTTGGCAAGATATTAACCTGCACTTGCTACTCTCCACCCAGGTGTTAAATGGGTACCTGGTAGGATGCGACCGTCATTGTTGGTCAAACAGTTTTGAGCGTCAAGTAACGCCTGGCTGGAATACTCCCCAGGGAGTGGAAATTGTGCACACAGTGTGTGCGGGCAAGTATTGAATCCAATGACCGGGGTAATAGTATATCTGTAAAGCGCTTAGAGACATCATAGATGTATTAAGCGCTATATAAAAGCGGAGTTATTATTATTATTATTTCAGACAGGGACTTAAATGGTGAAAAATAAAAATTTGAAGAGTTTAATGCCAAATGGCATGAATGAATGATCACTGCGTACACAAGAACGCAGTAACGCCTTCTTCCACATATCATAATCAAAGTATTACTATCTCTCTATCTCTCTCTTTACTTTACAGATCTATGGGAGGTACATACTCTAGAGAGTGTGATGAAGTTACTCAAATGAAGTCGTTGGAAATAACTTCTGGAAAAGGTGATATATACATATTCTCGCTGCTTTTTGCAGCATATTTGCAAATGCTATCCCTTTTTACTCATGTAACGTACGTAACTCACTTTTGGTCGTAATGACACACGCCGTAGGGTTGCGTTACAAGACAGACATCACTACCCTCGGGTCCATATACAGCATCATTCTGTGCTGAAACGAAGAGTCGAACACTCACGAGGATGACGAAAATCGCACTTTGAATATGAAAATTCATCTTTTCCGATAATGAGTAATAAACTGTAGATGATCATCAGGAAATTGAAAGGGAGGCACACACGCAAGTAACAAGCAAGTAACAAGCAAGCACACCGAAAATGAAAATGTCTACTCTAAAGCTAACCGAATATAATGTCTGTAAAATTTGAAGACCACACGAGTTTGGAAATCATGCATGTAGTGTCTGAGAACATTTTCGAGCAGTGTAAGTGTAGAAACTGTTGTTTTATCGAATGAATGTATCTAAATATTTCGAAACATCTATCTTCATTTTGCCTTTACTGTATTATTCAACGGGCAATAAACCTCAACAGTGTTTACAGATTCTTATCACTTTCATTGTGCGTTGGTATGCATTACATCTTGGCTTCTGTTGGTTCATTTTAGCTAACGGATACTTGAGATACACTTGAAGAAGAGAAGAAAAACATTTGAAATGTGTCTCCTGTGTGATAAAATTAAATAAGCGATTTGAGAAGAAAGTTTGATGGATGAGAGAAAAAGAAAGAATGCAAATTGTGAAAGAAAAATGTTTTAAAGATAAAAAGGAGGGATAAAAGTAGGATGAATGAATGAGTATGAAATATGTCCAAGATATTAATCTGAACATAATTATATCAGGTCCATAACATTTAGAGCTGTTTAATGTACAATTGTAATTCATCAAACAGATACATCTTGAACCCCAAGTATTCGTTTCACTACTGGGTGTATTTAATAATATAATATACTTATCGCAACCTATGTTCCCCTCCGCCGAGTCCTTCCTTCTTTTCATTTATATTTTTTCAATTCTGCTTTCTCCTTTAAAAGCCCCTACTTTTTTACCACCCCTTTTTACGCCACCCCTTTAAACGCTCCCTCTTTATTCACAGTAGTTTAAAATTACTATACTATACTACAGAAGCACCACAATATCCATGCTTAACCCATCTTGATTTCGGAAAGGGTTAAGGTGTCTTGGACTCACCTACTTTTTTCGGGCAAACTTTAATGGGATTCACTTCATGAATTATTATCTCGACTCTGATTAATCAAAGCATTTTGTTTCCTTACAGTGACTGCCGCTCCTAATGACATGCATAAAGCGTTATTTTCCTTTCTTCCCTCTCTAATGGTCAAATTATCAAAAATGGCTATCATAAATTTCACATTGCCTCGAGTGTTTGTATATCAAATATCTACGAATGAGTAATGTTTAAATGATTAAGCGCACAAATCACTACAACGTACACACATATACGGGTCATAAATCAGGTCGATTCATATCTTAATAGGTTATTTGAAGAGTGTTTGAATAACTTAAAAGAACGGTATATCCCAGCATTCATCGGGGATCGATCAACACTACCTAATCATATTAACCTCAAAATATATTTTATGTACCGTGTACCAGGTAGAGAATATGAATGGAGAATGATGAAAAAGACAAAGATGTATTTAAAAATGAGTTTCTAAGGTTGATTACTTGCAAAGTTGTGCATAGTAAAGAGGAAAGGCAAGAAAGAGATAGCGAGAGAGAGAGAGAGAGAGAGAGGGATAGGGGGATGAAAATATATATAGAGAAATAAAAAAAAAATTATAGAGAAAAATAGTGAGTGACAGGAAGAGAGCTAAACGTGTGTGGGTGTAAAAAAAACTGTTTGCAGTGGAGGAGAGATGGATTCAAACAAATAGAGAGACACAAAAACATAATGTAGAAAGTGACAGAGAGGCAGGGAGAGAGAGAGAGAGAGAGAGAGAGACAGAGAGAGAGAGAGAGAGATCGGATGCAAACTTATTTGGTACTAGAACTATAATAAGAAAAATGGCATAGCCGAAAAGCTGGATAAAACTACATTAAACTGCTAAGGTTAGGAATAAAATATACTATCTGTTGAAGAGATACAAGGAAAATGTGAAGAGGGAGACTGAGGAAAGTGAAGAAGAACAGACCCATGAAAAATGAAGATGATTTGACGATGGAGGCTAAAAATGTATAGAAACTCTTCACAAACTTGTAGGTGGATGAGAAGAAACAAGGCAGTAACCCGAAGATTGTCTAAAAATTTCATATTAGATTCGACAATGAGAAAGTAGGGTTACGCGACCACTTCCTCATTAGCAAAGCTATTAAGATCACGTGGTATGAAAGGCGCCGGAGGCGTTCGTTGTCACGTGACATCGTTTGAAGTTAAGTGGCGCTTGGGTCTAAAGGTAGGTCTGGGATGGGTATAAGAAGGGGTGTTTTAGAGGACATATCTTCACCCTCCTCCTTCAGCTGAGCTCCAGAATCGAACGGGAAAGCGAGACGTCCTCCTCATCTTCTAAAAGTTCCACATTGTAAGTTTCACATCATTCCTCTTTTTTTTAATAAATTAATTCTAAAACTGTAATAGTTGAGTTATGTTAATTCATACAATTTTGATTGGTCGATTGACTGATTGAATCATTGATTCGGATCACGAAATGTTTGTTTCTATTCAAGGAGCGCAAGTTGTTTGAGGATTCGCAATCGTGGTTTGGATAGTCAACGTATGTGGTTGACTATGTATAGCTTTTGAGGAACAAAAGTAAGTTATAGTTCATCATCTGAAAAAGAGCATCTGATGACAATGTGATGATGTAGTACAAAAATAAATCCGTCTTAAACATATTTTATTTTATTTTATGTGAACCACAGTACTGGTACAACTTTCAAATTTTAATTTTAATTGTGATACAAGTAGGGCCTAACTGCAATAATGTTCCACCTTGATATCAAAGTTTTTTTAATGTTTTAGCATCATGATATTTGTCTTTTGAGCCAAATATAAAAGAACGTTAGAACGATGGCCTTAATGTTTGGAAGTAATTGAGTTTGCTGATGTGAAGATATTTAACAGACATGTTCCTAAAATCTAGAAATCATATAAAATTAAAATGAAAACATCAAATGAGAATATACATAATGGCCTGTTCAATTTAGTTTATACAAATTTGGTATGTCTTGAAGGTGAGTAAGGTAATCTAAATACAATTCCACAATTGAGTCTGAATCTATTACTTTCAAACTGTTAAATTATTTTCTGCTCCGAATATCACATATGATGATATGCATAGGTGAGATTGGAAGGAATTAAGATGCAAATCTGTCAATCGTTTCACGTTATCTTCTTTTTGTAACGTTTCATCCGATATGTTTCAAATGGTCTTTATCTGTTACTTGTGCTAAATGATATAAAATTTACAGAAGGATAATTAAAGGTGGTTTATTCATATCGCGTCAGATTAGGCCTTCACCATACGGCAGCATTATCTTTTCGAAACAATATGTATATCCATGATATTTTTAATGGCTACTTTATTCTTCTCAACCCCCAGGTCTGTTCCAAGAACAACATTCCATATCATCAAAATGGCTAACTTCTCCGGCAAGTGGGCGTTCGACCATGCTGAGAACATGGAATCCCTAGTGGAAAAGCTGAAGATTGATCCAGCCAAGATTCCCAAGGATCGTAGCTCAACGGTGGAGATCACGCAGAATGGAGATAACTTCCACATCGTATCAGTCGGTGGTGGCAGGAACCGTGATGTGAGTATATATATATTTTTTGATATCTAATGCCTCTGTAAATTTCCAGTATACTCAACATAAATTTCAATAGACCTGTCAATTTTCAAAATGACAAATCTTCCCTAACCATAATGAATGAAGAGAAAAAGAGAGCGAGAGAAAAGGGTGCACTGTGATGTGAGTACCATTTTGATTTCATGCCTCTACTATTTTGCAAAGTCTGCTCAACATTTTCGAATATTCTCTTCTAAAATGCGAGGTCTTTTGGTTACTTCATATCACCAAATCATACAAATTGAGATCGATCCATTTGAATGTTTGATTCGAAAGGGAGAAAAATATTCGCATCAACAAATTTATATTTATTTATATATATTACAGTACTAAAAAGTACCTTGTCTTGATTCATTATGGGCTTTCCATTATCATAATTGTCAATGAGAAGGAAACAAATTTGAATTTATATTTCAATTCCCATTTCAATTAAGAAATATATGATGTGAGTGTATCTCCACCCAATGAGAAATGGTCTTTAGTACTGTTGTCTTATTTTGAATGTTACAACCTTTTAACGAAATCATCAGGTTTTTCTTGTTTGCCAACTCATACCGCATACCCTCGTTTTACAACTAATTTTACTACCTCCGCACCTCCGACAATTTCGTATCTACTTTTTTTTTGTAAGCTGATATTTTGTTGTACTTTAACACAAAAAATTGCTGTTGATATATAAATGTCCCGTCAAGAGATATAAAGAAGTCTTCCATGTCTTTTCATGTATCTTCAGAGAATGAACAACGAAGGAATAACTATTATCTATCAATATTATTATGTGAGAAGAGAGAAATATGTTTTTTGGGGAAATGCGAGAGGCAAGGGCAAACCAAGACAGGGACAGAAAGGGAGAGAGAGAGAGAGAGAGAGAGAGGGGGATGCATGTTTGACCAATAGACCAATATTGACATTATTAGATTAAGACCTCTTTTGTGCATGCCTGTAATAATTTAATCTGTTATATATGCTAGTAATCACGCTAGACGTACTTTTACTCCAAGTTCTTCATCACATATCTATTTTTAAAAAATTGTATTTAATTGCTTGTAAAACAAATTCCCATGTATAATTTCCATTCATTTAATTTGGACGAATAAATTTGAATTGAATCGAATTGAAGTTTTGTTATTCACAAACATCTATCCATGTATTCATTTTTCGTTTTACAATCTAATGTACCCTTCCTCCAGATGAGCTTCACCATCGGCAAGTCTTTCGTGGATCCCGACGTTCTGGAGCTGCGCAACAAGGAGATTCAAGTCACACCCAACTGGAACGGAAACAAACTGGTTTTAACCGGTCCCAAGGGCACCAACAGCGCCACCAGGGAGATCGTCGGTAGCCAGATGGTGGTCACTTTCAACTGGGAGGGGGCCGAGGGCAAACGGTTCTTTAATAGGGCTTAAGAATGTAGGCTGCAACCGCATTGTCTCTCTAAAGAATAGCAATTGTATTCTTCAAACAAAGCCTTGCCACTGACATCGATCTTTTTTTTTTTCAAACATAAAATTGTAAAATGAATGCAGTGTCTGTTGACAATTAATGGCGACTAGCGACTAGTAGCGCCAAAGCCAAATGCCAAATAACTTATCAATATACAGGAATTCACGATAGATTATAAAAAAAAGGACCAAACCAAATTATTATTTTGTGACCCCTGGAGAACTTACGCATCAACCTATTCTTGCAACATTTATATTTCATGACAATAACTGCAGAATGGATTTCGATCGAGTTCCAAGAACCCCCTGAGATTTCGGATTTTTTTCTTCTTCTTCTTTCAGTCATATAGGCGACACCAGTCCCTGTCTTTATATACCCTGTATACTGGGCAACAATCATGATATCTATAACCCATCCCAAGTGCTTTTGTCATGTTCCTTTAAGATTTGAGAATAATTGGAACGTTAGTAAAACCGTCAACTCCATTAATAGATTAAATAACACATCCCCGTGTCATAGCTAAAACAATTGTTAAAGATTAGATTTGACATAGCATCTATTGAATTTTACCAATGTATTAAAATGAATGCATCTTTGAAGTTATAGAACAGGTTGATTGTTATGTAAATGATGATTAAAACAAAGCTTTAATATGAATTAAAATTTTCTAGTGACTTTCTATATTATTTTGTAAGAACCATGTGGTATAGATTCTGGCGGTGATGTTGATGATGGTGTTGTGCAACACAGTTCTTTTTAATAACCAAAATTGATCGTGCATGTGGAGCTATAAAATTGAAGAAAAAAAACATGTTTAACTGTATGCTTAACATGATCGTTTTACGTGATTGATTGCGAGTGTGATATAAACATAATAAAATATAAAAGTTTGATTGTGATAGATGGGTGTTACATTACGGTGTCAATGGAATGGAAATTCTTTGAATGAATTACTCCTCTAAGAAATACGATTTCGAAATCGTATCATATGTTGCTTTGTTATATACCCTAGACATAGGAGATAAGGAGATTTTATTCAGAATCAGAAATGGTGGGGATGGTTTGAATAGCTCATGTGGGGTAAAATTTGCGCTATTTCCAAAAATGTCAGTCTTATTGACATTCCTCACGACATTTTGAGTCATTTTGGCCTCTTTTTTGACCCAAAATTGACCATTATGGTGACTTTTGGTCAGGGGTAATTTTCCAATCATTATTATCAGCAAAGGAGATTTGATGGGCATATTCTATGTATTACTGTGCCCTGATGCAAGGAAAAGTGGTTAAATTGGCCCCATCAACATAAATAATGGTCATTTGTCCTGTCCCGGCTTGCCGTTGGGGCGCTGTTAATTGTGAATCCACCCTTTTACCCTTGACAACTCCCCTAAGACAGAGACATCTCCTAGGCAGAATTTATATTTTTTGGAGCCACACATATACACAGGGTTAACGCCCTTGTAGGCTTGAAGCTCCAAACAGACGTATTGTCAGACGGATGATTGAGTTCTTCTCGTTATTATAAAGGAGAGATATTCAGGATAATTGTCTGGATGTAATTGTCTTAGAGTTTAACTGTTTCATCACATGTTTTCCCCGCCATTTAGAAACAATGTCAGTAACAATTATTAAACTTACTATTCCAACCAACACATGTTTGTCATTTTTTAAACAAATCAACGCATCTTTCAGACTCATGATAAAATCATCAAGAACATTTACACGCTATCTACATACTTGTACTAGTTTGGCTTCATTGAGGAAATGAGATTTAAAGTATTTTATGTTGCATATTGTTTATAAATAAATCATTCAGTCTAAATAATTCTGAAAGATAACAAACCAAATCTATGATACACACTTATAAATGTATATACAATAGTATCATTTATTCATTGCAAATCCAGGTATATATTTTCAAACGATAATATCGATCAATGCTTATTTATTTAGTACATGTATGATTGCCTGCGACTAGAAAGGAATGCAATTTAGCTCTCGAGATTGATTATATTCATCATATATACAAATCAAGTCTTTCATACAAATCACTCATTTCATGTCATCTTATAGGCATATATATATATATATATATATATACCTCTTAATAAAAAACCACCTATTTGCCACCTGTAATGTTCATCTTGAATATATAGAAACATTTAAAAACACACTTCTACATGCCTTTAAGTCATGATCTGAACAATAAACAATAATAATACTAATAATACTAATAGTAATATTGATAATAATAACATTTACATAGCACTTAATACTAAAGTTCTAAGGTGCTCTGGTATTCATGGGGGTTTCAATCCACACATAGATGAATAATCCTGCTTAGACACCAAATATTTTACATGCAAATATATCCCTATTATAAAATGCATTACTTCAAACTCTCAGGGTAATTGTGATTAAAGTCTTTTACGGTAAAAACCTGATTTTTTTTCTCTGATATCCAATACAAATTTATGAATTTCTACATTGTTTTAATATATAAGAAATTCTATAAAAGACAAAGAGCTTTGTATACCCCGGAATGTTTGTACACTTCTTTGGAAAGGACTGAAATAACTATTTCCACCCTGCTATAGACAAACATGTGAATAGAAAATATGATGTCATGGTGTACATGGGAATAATTCCTTTTCAGGGTGGGGGAATGTATTATTATGCTGTTTTTGCCACAATGGATACATATTCAATTCAAATTTATTTATACACTTAATTGCGTACATCAACAAGACATTTACCGATTTTAATAAAAATATAATAGAAGGAATATAGAGTATACAATTTTTACTTCTTCCTTGATAAATCACTCCATACAGATATGAATAATGATCACATAGTAAGAAATGTAATCATTAGAGTTGATGCACTGCATACTTTACTGTACATCATATTCTAATTTCTAATTGTTTATAAACAGATGATGTTAACGTTTATCCATACATATGTGGCAAGCATATACACTAGTACTGATATAAATACAGGTATAAATGTCAGCTAGATACTGAATGTTTGAAAAGCATTTCTAAATACAACACATGTACATGTTTTTCTGAAATAGTCATTTCTGAAATTGTCTGCAGCTTAGTTATTGCAATGACATCGTAGGCACAATAAACAAAAAATGTCTGACCACCCTTCCCATAAGTGTAACTCACAATGTAGTATCAAGATGCCTCAAAATGTCTCTACAACCAACACACTCTACACAGAAGTGAAGATAGTAAGCTACCCTTCAGGAAAACAAAATATCTCCTGATTACCATGCCAATTTCTCCCTATATCTTCTTGTCTCAGACTACTAGAACACTTGATTATTCAGACGATGTTGCAGCTTTTGAAGCTGTCAAACAGTAAGTGATTCTTAAAGAGAATGTAACTGAAGAGAAAATTGAGAATAAATATGAACATATACTTATAATGTCAATATTCATTTCCCCCGTTTTTCCCCATGAAAAATTACTTCAAGCGTTTAGGGCATGTACCATTTGCTATTTGCGGTTGATATTCCCTTTTATGATTATTGAGTCAATGAAATGCAATCACATCAAATATTTGAGATCCAACTTTGCCCCTAAATGAAACACATATCTCCATCACTTTTCCATCTGTCTGGTAGTAATCTAGTAACAATATCATCTGTTCGGAGCCAGAATGGTGTTCACTTCATGCACATGATTGAATGCCCTTTTGGTTCTTAACAGACAATATCACCCGGAGCTACTGGACTGGCTTATATCATGTTGTCCCCGTACAGTGGATTCTTGAAACTTAAATAAGGTACATCTCCGTCATCTTCTTTAGTTCTCCTGTGAAAATGAAATTGCAATAAAAAAAATAAGGATAATTAATGACAACAGCTATCATAGAGATAGACTACAAATCACTTTGATCATTTACTTTTACAAAGTCATATATAGTAAAATGTTCAACATAATTATTGTTAGAAGTATTAAAAGTATCTGGATGATTTGGGGTGTATGTTATAGAACTCTTAGTAGATAAATTTGATGATCCTGCCAGACTTATTTCTACTTAAAACAACAAAATTCTATTCTTATTCATGTATATATTTATTAAAGTCCAAGTCCACTCCAAAAATACCTTACTTTCAATAGAAGCAGAAAAATCAGACAAACCGATCAAAAAAAGTTTGAGCAAAATCGGATAACTAATAAGAAAGTTATGAATTTTTGAAAAGTATGTAAAACTATGGAACAATGGAAATCACTACACAAATTGCCAATTTTCAGTTTTTGACGTCATGTCCTCACTATTTATCAATTGCTTTAAATAGTTTAATCCCATTAATTTCCCTTTTTTTTCCCCAAAACTTGATTTCCCCATGCCTTTGCCCAGGTTATATGATTTGTATCATATTGCGTGCATGACATTTCACAAAATATTTTATGAACTTTGAAGAATTGATACTATTTTCTGAATATTGTATATTCATAATTATTGATTTTTATATAAATAGTTTATCAAAATCCACATTTTTCATGATTTAACTGGAAAAAATTACTCTATATTATGAGTGCATCCACACAAAAACATATTACTATCAATCTGACTTGGATGCTGGTGTGAAGAAATTAGATTCTTAGGGGGAAAAATGGGAAATTTATATTATCAATATAAAGAAAATAATTAGTGGATAGTGAGGACATGACGCCACAGACTCATGAGTGAGTTGCCAATTTGTCTAGTGACAATTAGTTATCCGATTTTGCTCAAACTCTTTTTGATTGGTTTGTCTGATTTTTCAACTTCTATTGAAAGTAAGTTATTTTGGAGTGGACTTGCCCTTTAAGAGAGTTCAAAACCAAATGTGGCTGGTGATGCAGAAAATGGTGCATCTCCAAATAAATGGCGATACAGATAGAAAATTCAAATAAACAGAATAGGCATACATTCCAGTGTATGTGCTAGGACATCTAGACCGAAAAACAATTACAACATATTTAAATTACAAATATATATTCATATAAATAATATTTCTATGGTTAAATGCAACAAAATAAATACATGCATCAACACTGAATATATTTTCATTGGTAACTTATTCAAGAATGACCTTCATTAAAACAATGTTATAAGAATTAACTCCGGTCATTTCATAAACAAAGGTGTAAATGAACTTTGACTACGACATGCAAAAACAAAAATTGACTCAGGACTCATGGATTGGTTCCAATAATAAATTATGTCAATGAAAACATAATTGATTATATCAACATCTAAGATTAAGATGACAATGAAAACTCTATTAAGTCTAACTTTCTAAGTATTGCTCTAAATAAAAGAAAATTATTAAAAAGAAAAAATTGGCAGTGTAATAAGCAGACCAAATAGAAAGATGTAAAGCAAGTGGTATAGCTGTGATCTTTCAAAATAGGGGATGGGGTGGGGGTGGGGGTGCAAAACCAGCAAACTGCAAGATTTCATTTTACGAGGATGGATAGATTGTGTGTACTACCCAACCTCACAACCAGCTCCCTTCCCTTCTTTTGATATTTTTGGTACAATTCTTATCTTCTTTATACCAAATAAGCACAAGGGGTGTAGGCATGGTGTACTTCTTTGGCCCCTTTTTATTGTGATTTAAGAGTAATGTAAACAGGAAAAGAGTATACAAATAATCTCAGTTTTTGTTGTACCCAATAGCTGTCTCTTTCTTGAACAGATTCATCAGGTTGGTTCAATCAGGTTGGTCCACACAGTCCAGCAAGGAAACAACCTTCAGAGGGCTCTTGTTTATTTTAAAGAATTTGTAATATTTCTTGCATTTCTAAGAGCAATCACAAAATTCATGACAAAAACTGATTGCCTATAAAATGTGGATGCATTTTTTTCCATGGCCGAAAATCTGTCTGGAGGGGCCAATTGCTCCCCCTGCCTCTCCTTCAAATACACTAGTGCCAAAGACATTGAAACTGTCCCAGGTAATTAGCTTTCACATGTGTCAAAGAACTTTTTCCAAGTAATTGTCCCTTTCTGTTACCTGAAGACTTCCTTCTGTTCCGGTGACGTCTCGCCAATCAACTCTCTCTCATCACTCGTATTGAAAGATCCTGTACTAGTGACAGACATCCGTGACATTTGAACTTGCTCATTACCAGGGCTGTCAATGATATCTGTTCCCATCACATATGCTAAAGGGAAATGTAAGTGAGTGGAAATGAAATGAATGAACTATATACTCAACACCAACAAAGAATATTCCCATAAAGCACAAAATATACATTCTTCCCCTCACATAGGCTTATAGGAGAATGCAGGCGAGTGAAAATAAAATGAAAGAACTAGATATGAACATACTCCAACAACACCAACACACAAAGAATATCCCCATGCAGCACAAGTACAAGAATATGAATTCCAAATAAAATATGATAAGGTTGTGAAAGATCCATTCAGGGGAATTGATTTCTGGTTTTAAAGTATATAATTCTGGAATACTGCCAACAAAGGCAAACATCCATATTTTACAAGGGGAGCCTGAGGACAGAAAATTTACATATTAGGGCACCTCGCCTCCCAATTATGAGTATATACAGGCACTTAGCTGCCTGAATATAAGGACATTCACGCATCTCTCTCTGACTGAAAATGAGGAAATTTAGGCAACTTGCTTCTTGAATGTGAGGATTTTAAGGCACCTCACTGAAGAAATATGAGGATAATTGGGCACCTTACTGCCCAAGTATAAAGTGGTGATTGCTGGAACATCAGAAATTAAAAATTACCCCAGCTCCCTTGCCCCATATGCCTATGACTGCCCATGTGAACTTTCCCACGTAGAGTCATGAATAAGACACGAGAAACAAAACCTGAGACTATGAAGAGGTACAAAGTATTGAACATTATTCTCATTTCTGAACATTAATTGAGTTGATCTGACACTTACTTGGATCTTCATGAGGTTCTTCATTAGGTTTATAGGCTCCTCTCTTTCTTCTTTTGCGCCACATGACGACAGCTATGATGGCTATGATGATCGCAATAATGATGACAGTACAGGTAACCGATACAGCCACTTTGGGATCTGAGTGCAAGGAAAAGTGAAAAAGGTAAATTTTGAAGTTTTCTTATTCTTATCAAAAGCTCAGAGAACTGACAGTTTCAATGCTCAAAGTGTACTGAGAGAGACTTGAGACACTTTGAAAACCTTTTCAAAGCAATTGTAAAATACCCTGCCTGTAGGCTTGAAAACCTTGAAACTATTGTGAGGGACCAATATCCTTAAAAAAATGAGGATTTAATAAAAATTTAGCCTATTCCCATCTTATACTATAATTTGTAGTGGAGTTTAGATGTTTGCTTAACAAAATCACTAAATGCAATTACATACATGTACAAACACCAATCTACATATAACAATACAGCTTATAAACTTTCAAAGGGTGAAATACAGAGCATAGGAGCACGAGATGTGGAATGAACTCCTGCAAGCTTCTTGAAATCTTTCAATGTTATCAAAGCCAAAATACCTGTAACTCCTCAGCCTTTATGAATTGCTTCACTTTCACTCATCATTGAAGCAAAGGTGGAAGGACTATGAAAAATAATTTAGTAAAAGGTCAAACTTCATCTTATCACCTATTGAGATCCGGAAGGGCCAAGGTACAGCACTTTAGGATATGATCTAATCTGTTTGGGTTCGGAAGATGGCATGCTTGTTTCATGTATAACTATTAAACGCTCAATCAGAAAGAATGCTCCTTTCACCTTACAAGCACAAATTTATTTAATTAAATTAATTAAAAATTGCAATTTTTTAAAATTTCCATACCAGAACCTGTTCGCTTTCCAGTGTTCCCAGGATCATTATCATCATCATCATCAATGGGGAGAAATTCTAGAAGAGAGGAAGAAAAATGCAATTTTGAAAATTTAGTCAAAGGTTTTATTATCCTTAATTGTCAAGATTCATTCTTACATCTTTTTATACTTTATTTATTTCTTCATTATTTATACTTCTTTTTGTTGTTGTCAAGATCCATCCATACATCTCTTCATTTTGTACATTTTCCTCAATATTTATAATTTGAGATATATTTACATAAATTACAAAAAGACTTGTTAACTGCGCAGAAGGAATTGGTGTTATCATAAAGGCAGGGTAATACAAAAAGTGTATGCACAGGAAGAATTGTAAAATAATCTTGCTGCTATATACATTGTAATTTAGGAAGAGATTTAATATAAAATCTAGAATAGCACATCAAATACAAATTTACCCCAGGGCAATTTCACTAGCATTGTGCAAAAATAACTGACATGTGCTAATACATGTACTACGATTACAGATACATACTTTGGAAATGATTGCTATAGACAATACAACTCCTTCCTCTAAATATTTAAATGTAAACACTGATACTGATTGTACAATGCTTGAGCCAATTTCTTGAAGGTGTTTGCAATCAGTTTATTACCATATTCACAAAATTCTCCAGCAAAACCTAGAGGGCAGTAGCATGTTCCATTCAGTCTATCACAAGCTCCGTCATTCCTACACAGACAGATGTGTTCACACTCCTCTCCCCACTGTCCAGGTTCACACTCAAGCACAAGGCAGCTTCCATCCGTGTTTGCACAACGATACTGCGGGCAATGGGAACATGTCATGTGACAGCCCTGCCCATAGGAACCCTCATCACATGGGATGTCACAGTAGGCCCCTAGCCAGCCAGCCTCACAGGTGCAGGAGCCCTCGATGGGGTCGCAGAGGGCGCCATTCTGACACTGACACTCTTCAATACAAAGATTGCCGTAGTATCCCTTGGAGCAAGGGGTCGAGCAGGTTGGCCCCTCCCAGCCCGCTTGGCAGATGCAGTCACCAGTCGTTCCATGGCATATGCCACCGTTCAGGCATGAGCATGTCGACTGGCATAGGACACCGTAGGTTCCGGCTGGACACGCTTCTTCACAGTGGTCTCCTGTGTATCCAGGTGCACATAAACACTCACCTGAAAATGAACAATAACAGTCAAACCTAGCTACTACACAGCAGAAAAAAAAGTCATGTTTACCTTAATCAGGTCTTTCATACAAACGAATAATAATTGCCTCCCACCTTCTCCAGGTAATGATAACAGAAATATAGTAAGAAGATGGTCCTTTTTGATATCTATTCAGCCAGCTGTCTCTACACTGCCCCCACATTATAATTTTACTGTAATGAAAACAGTAAGCAATCAAAGTAGAAAGCAGAAAAGTGGTAAGCAATGAAAGCAAAAGCATTATGAACAAATATCAGCTACACTACTATATTACATATACCTATCTCCTTTAAGATTGGGTATCAAACTTCAAGAAACATTCATGAGGACTCCGAAATTGCAGTTCAAAAGAAAAGTATCATACTAAGTATTGAGAATATGGCTGGAGTAAGATTGCAGCCAGGAAGGAAATTCCTTCTAAAAGGCCAACCCTTACATATTAAATCATAGCATTGAAAAGAGGGAAGTTTGACAATTCAATTTAAAAAACAGATAATGGAATTGAATTCATTACATGAATCTCAGTAACATGGACTGGTGAGGCAAATTAAGTGCAAATAAACACTCTGTATAAGGAATGATTGCAAGGATGTTGTGACCAACCTGTCACATGATTGCACGAACCACCATTGATGCAGGTGCATGGAAGTCGACACCACTGGCCGTAGAACCCATCAGGGCAGGATGATCTGCAGAAGGGACCCCGCCAGCCTGGTTGGCAGGAACACTCCCCATTGGCCCTGTCACAGGTAGCATTGTTCCAACAGGTGCACATCTGACTGCAGTTCTCCCCGAATTGGCTGGTAGGACACTGCATCTCGCAATGGTCTCCCATCCATCCAGGAGGGCAAGAACAGGACCGGCCATCGCAGGTGCCTCCATTTTGGCAAAGTGTTTCAGAATCTAAGAAGACAGGCAAATAACCATATATAATACCTAAACGTACATGTAGCTAGTTGTGAGAAGTTTCAAACAAATTCCCGAGGTCATACTCACAGCTTATACATATTTATGAATCATCTTGATACATTTTTTTTGGCTACAAAAGATTGTTGATTTGAGGTTTGATATAAATGGGTAGGTTAGTACTAGGACAATGTGTGAAGAGTGAATACTTCCATCATTCTCACCTGATGAACAATTGCACCTCCCTCTGACAGGGTCACACTCGTCGCCAACCAGGCAATCACAGGTGTAGTTACAACTATCACCGTAAGAACCCTGAGGACATGGCTGATCACATCTCTCGCCAGTCCACCCAGGCAGACAGAAACACTCGCCCGTGGAAGGAGAGCAGGAATAGGAATTCACACAGTTACATGCGTTGATACAGCCACTTCCATAGGTACTGCCTGTAAATGATAAGGAATGTGTTGTCTGACATTGAACATGATGGGAATAAAGATTGAGGGTCATGGTTTAAGGGAGAGAGAAAATAATCATCATGTATCATCTACTAAGAGACAGAAGGATGTTTACTCTTTGTAAAGAAGAGTAACTCAATTGCCCTTCTGGCTTTAAACAGATGAAACAACAGTAATGGAGAGTCTGTGTGCTTTTGAGGATGAAACAAAAAACATTTATCTGTGAGACCTTTCATGTGAGAACTGTGATGATAGAGATTCCTTAACAAGTAAATCTTTACCAATAGTAAATGGCACCTGGTAGGAAAAAAACCTGCATGACTGCTTTAATGAAATTTCTTTGGCAACTGGGTAAAAACTGTGCCCCCATTGTAAATGCTTCTCATGACCATTGTTATTATTGCAATATAAAAAGGACATAGAAACAATATACTAACACATCTGGCTCTGCATCCGTAACCGTATAGTGACAGAACACATCATAGAAACATGATAAACTTGTAAACAGATGCACCATACAACCACAAGTGACTTACTTGGACACATCTCTTCACAGAACACACCTCTGAAGCCAGGCTTACAAGTGCATGACCCGTCAACATAATCACAAGTGGCCCCATTATCACATCTGCAGTTCATCTCGCAGTCTGTTCCGAAAAGTCCGGGAGGACACGGTTCACTGCAGGTCCTTCCACTCCATCCTGGCATACATTCACACGACCCTGAGACCGGATTACAGGATGCAGCCGAAGCACCGTCGCAATTGCAGGTCCGATTGCAGTCCTTGCCGTACTGCCACTTGTTGCAGGACCTGGCGCAGTTGTCCCCCTGCCAGCCTGGTGCACAGCTACAGAGTCCTGTTACATGGTCACAATTGCCTCCATTCAGGCACTCACAACGCTGTTGGCATCCTGTACCGAACCATCCCTGGTAGCAAGGCAGGGCGCAGAAGGTTCCACTCCAACCATCTCCGCAGTTGCAATACCCAGTGAACCTGTTGCATTCACCATCGTTTTGACATTGGCATATGCGGTTACAGCCAAGTCCATACAATCCTGGGGGAATGCATAAGAAATTTTGATCTTATAGATATTACCAGGGAGGTGAGACATAGATGAGAGAAAACTGGATTAGGGTTTTTTGATCTATCCTTGGTGCCGCGCTCCCCAAGCGACCATTCCACTAAGTCGGATTAATGCCGCCTGGTCGCACCGGTGGTAAATAAGATCACATAGTGCATGCGCAAGGTTGGTTGATCAACCGGATCCGCTTGCATGTGCGGTGCATTGTAGGATATGTTTACATCCGTAACATGGCAGCTTTTAAACCCGGGGTACTCAGAATTGGTTTGGATGCATAAAGGAATGTTATAACTCAAAGTGGTAGGTTAATTAAGCAACTAACAATTCTTGATCTGTAGTACAGTCTTGCTGTACGTCAAGTATACTTTTGTTTGTTTGTTTGTTCTTATTACATTATATTCCATTATGTTTTTTGTTTGTCCTTTTGAAAGCAAAGGGTGATTTAGGTTTATCTTTCTAGGGACAATAATATATTTTGTTAGTCTGCATAAATCCAATCACATCTCACTAATTACTACATGTACAAAATGAAACTGATTTTTTTAAAAAGATAATTAGGACAAATATGTAGTGTTTTGTTGTTTGTATTTATATTGCTCATGTGGAATTCTCCACTTTTCGTATCCTTGCTATGTTGCTTAATATTGTATTTATGTGTATAGCATAGCCTAGGTTTAGATCTTTCCTATGTATCGTTATACATTAGATTTGAATTGTTGTTTTGTTGTATTCTGTATTCTTTGTATTATTGTGCTATGTTTGTATTCTTTATTATGTATCATTATCATGTAAATGTATTGTACTCTATACCCCAGAAGGGGGTCGCAAGAGTCAATAAATTCTATTCTACACATATTGTGTAGCCTTTCTTCAACGGTTCATCTCATTTCATGTAATGGACCAAAATGTCCTGTTAACAGGTTTTCAATGGGTCATCACAATAAAACGAACGGGAGCGAACAGTGGAGTCATACATCAAAATAAAGAAGAAAATCTAATTTGTCTGCCTAAAAAATGATTTTCACCCGGACTAGAGAGGATCTAAAAATAATATTACGTTGAAATATGAATATGAATGGAACGAAATAAGGAAAATTTTCAAGAATAATCATATCGAAACTCGCCTTGTCGTTGGCCGATTTTCGAGATCTTTGCACACATTGAGAGCTGAATTCCTAGACTATCACAACATCTGAGTGTATGTCGCATGTGATGACGCTAACTACATGTATAGAGCCGTATAGAGCTAGCTATATATGAACACGCGATCCCTTATGACTGGACTGTCGATGTTCCCACATAGAGAGGGCCAGTTCAGAGCGGCATCGCGCATGGGACATCAAAGTCCGGAGATAGCGACCAGTTTGACCTTGTTGCGTAATAGGTCGTTTTGTTTTTCGTTGGACCCCTAATCTCGCATAATCCCGCTCTGAGTGATAGGAAAAGCCCTAGGAGCAGAGTGCCCACTCCTAGTGTCTCAACTCCCTGATATTACACATGACAGAGGCTATTACACTTGACAGAGGCTATTACAAGACACTTCATCTGCAAAACAATCTGGACATTTTTGGAGTCAGGAGTTTAAAAAGATTTTTTTGTTGAAATGCTTAATAATGAACCTATGAGTTCTTAAACCAATTAGCTACTACTCTCAATCTACATCTTATCCAGAAATGCTGAAGCTGACTTTTCTCACAACTTAAGTTACATTCTTAACAGGATATAACAGGATTTGAAAAATTTTCATTCCACAAAGAGCTAATATATTTTATAAAGTCTACTATGTAAAATTCTATTACCTTAATTCATTTCATTTGACAACATTTTAAAAATGAGAATACATTCCAAATATGGTAATCAACTTGCCTTCTTGACACTGGACATTGCAGTAATCTCCCATCCAGCCAGCAGTGCATGAGCATTCTCCGGTAACATGGTGACAGGATGCCCCATTGGTACAGACACACCTCTCTCTGCATCCGTAACCATAGTAACCGTGTGAGCATTCGTACTCGCATTGCTCACCCTGCCAGCCTGAAACACATGTACATGCCCCGGTACGAAAGTCACAGGTCGCGCCATTCTGGCAGTGGCAGAGTTCACTACAGCCACGGCCATAGGTTCCAACTAGAATGAAAGGAAAGATGCAGAGGAAGGAAAAAGTTGAGCATGGGAGAGAGGGAGAGATAAGGAGAGAAAGAGAGATAGAGAGACAGAGAGAAAAGACACAGACAGAGAAGAGATACATGTACAAAGGAAAGGGCAAGAGATAGAAAGAGGGAGAAAGATGAGGGGAACAACAGAGGAGAGAGACAGAGGGGGAGAGAGATGAAACACTTTGAATAAAATACCCTACAAAGACAGGTGCCACAAAGATTAAATGTTTGTAACTCAACTCAACATAGGCTTATAAAGTCTTTCTGCATATATAGCATACACCTATATAAACACCAGTAGTAGAATAAAGCAGTGATAATAATAGCAATTTCTATATTGATATCTAACATGTCTATAAGTACTTACATTGAATCTACTACTGAAAAGCGTGCAATGAAAACAACAATAATTTTATATCAAGTTTATATTATGCTGCAATCCTAAAGAAAGCCATATAATTCTTTTTTCTTCATATCATTTCCTTACCTGGGCACTGGTACTGACAGAGCCTTCCCTGGTAGCCTGGTTGACAAGAACATGATCCATTAATGGGATCACAGATACCATCATTGACACAAAGGCACCTTTCCTGACATAGCACTCCATAGAAACCTAGAAGTGACAAGATGGTTGATTTCATGGTTGCAGCAAGGAACAATAATAATAAAAAACAATATTTATTGACAACCATACATTAAAACCATCAGGGTTTTGTGATGTAATGTGGTCCTGATATTATTATTCCTTCCTGCTAAAGAAGCAAGTTGCAAGAAGTGCTTTGCAAGAGCAAAAGACTTGCCAAAGGGCATTAGGGCACTGACTTGGCTTTTGACACAAGACCTTAAAACAAGACTTCTCCTCTGTCACAAAGCCATGATGATCTACATTCAAATTATTGTTTTATTTCTCTGATCATTCAATAATTTTCCATAACAGCAATGATTGTAATAATCATCATGATGATCCCCTATTTCACCTTTCTGCTAACCCACCTTCATCACAGAGTCTTTCACAGTTGACCCCTGGTAACCAGGCTGGCACCTACACACCCCAGTCACATGGTCACACAGTCCACCGTGTTGACAGGTACAGGTTGAGTTGCAGTTCTCTCCATAGGTCCCTTTGTTGCATTCACCTGCGCAGTTGGGTCCTTTCCATCCTGGGGCACAGGTGCATTGGCCTGACGTCCTGTCGCAGGTGCCACCATTCTTGCACCTGCAGAGCGAGGAGCAGTCTGGACCGAAGTATCCAGGTCGGCAAGGTTCTATGCAGTTTTCTCCCATCCAGCCTACAAAAAAACCCCATAAATTTGGTTAGAATGGAAAGGTTATCCATAAATAACATATATGTATCTTGGAAAAGTGTATTGGTTTTCTATTGAAATGGATTATTGCATGACACTATTAAACATGGGCCCTGTACATAGAGACCCATACAATTCTACTCTGGACCCTCAAACTTGCAAATTCTTAACAAAAAAAACAACAAAAAAGTCACTCTGTACTTCACAAAATATAAAAAGAGTGGAGTCCTAATCTACTGTATTGGTACATGTATATTCAAAGAAATCTAAAATGCAGGGATAATCATACCAAATCCAGCAATGAAATTACATTCACCTGGTGTGCAGCTGCACTCTCCTGTCACCCTATCACAAGTGGCCCCATTCTCACAGTGACACTGCATCCCACAAGCATTGCCATAGTAACCCTCATTACAAGGGTCACTGCAAGCAGCTCCTGATCCATCACCTAGTGTTTCACAGAGACACTTGCCAGTCACGTGATGACAGAGACCGCCCAGTGGACACTCGCAAGGCTCCTCACACTTCAGGCCAAAATACAAGTCTGGTTAAGAAAATATGGTTATAATGATTAACTACTATTTGTCAAAATAAGGTTAATTTTAAATGAATCTCTCTAACCTGCCTTACATGTAGGATTCCAAAGTGTGTTAAGATATGACATCAGAAGCGAGGGTTTGTGGTAAAAAGTCTCAGTCTGCAGAGTGCAGGCATAAATGTTTTGCTGCCATATTAACCATCTTTAGATGAAGCCGTCGTTAATTAATTCTATGTTCTTTTAGACAAGGCCAATGTTGTAAGTACAATATGATGATAAAATATTGATAATTGAAAATTTGCAGTTTGTTAGAAGTGTGTACGGATTTGACAATGCTTGTAGTTGATGGGGAAACCCCTATACATAGCAAAAACAAAAAAATTATGACACATGTTGTTAAATTCATGATCAGTGAGTGATTTGCGAAAATCGCCAAAATAATACTCCTGCGAAAATATCAGTTTGTATGGTACTCACCTGGTCTTGGACATGGATGCTGACACATGTCACCGATGTAACCCTTCGCGCAGAAGCAGACCCCTGTCACATGGTCACAGGAGCTGTTATGAAAACACTGGCACTCCTCTTTACATTGGTCACCATACTGACCATCCTGACAGGGTGTCTCGCAAAGCGCACCGATCCATCCTGGCTGGCATTGGCAGGCTCCCGTCACATGATCGCATGTGGCGTTGTTCTGACACAGGCAATCTACCTGGCAACCAGCACCATGTAAACCTGGTAGTAAATAAAACATGAAATATAATTAATTTCCTACTTGAATTCCAGTCAACGTGAACTCTTTATTTTCCTGTCACACATATCATTCCTATCAATTAATCTGATTACTAATTTGGAAGAGTAAATAAAGGCAGTGATTGATGGCACCTTATGAAAATAGTTTTGAAAGTGTTAGGTGTAATGGTACATACTGTATATCTTGAAATTTCATGCCATACTGGACTTCAAAATTACCACTCATATCTTTGAGCATTAAGAAAATATTTTTTGACAGTAAAATACTACTAATCCCACTCCTGACACCACATAATATTCTCCATCCTTCCTGGGGATAGCTTTAAAATGTAACAAAATCAGCTTTAAGGTGGTGACTGCCAAAATCACTCATTATTTCAAAAATACTTTGAGAATCAAATGTCACTCTGGTACTAGCTCTTCCAAGTTATGGGTGTCAGGAAAAGTATCGTATAACTTAAACCACATCAGACCAAATGAATCGCACACGAGTTATTACCTTGTGGACACTGCAGCTCACACATAGGACCATAGAATCCAGCAGGGCAGTAACAGGTTCCATTTGTGTGTTCACAGACCCCTCCATTCTGACATGTACAAGGGCTGCTACATCCAGATCCAAAATATCCTGATACGGAAATCCAAAAAACATTTTGACTTCTTAAATCATATGCTGTATAATATTTTTATCATAACTTTTAGCACCAGATCAATATGTTATTGTAATTTCTCTTTGGATCTCACATTTTGTGACACATCTGTGATCATCTGTAATAGCACAGTTACAAGTATCTATATGATTCAGGATCCAAATGCCTTAAGTGTAATTAATAACCAAAAGTCTTTCCTTCAATTAAAAAAATATGAATATTTTGAAATAGAATTTCACCCAAAGCTAATCTACCATTGATATACCTCGATATATGCATTGATCTACTAGTGATATTTACCAATTTTTTTTACCAATTTCCTGTCTTTATATATAACATTTTTATCAGAATTTACTTAGATTAACATGTTTGAAACATACCAGTTGGACATGTGACCTCACAGTGGACTCCAATATATCCAGGAAAACAATGACAAACTCCTGTAACATGATCACAGTTAGCTCCATTCTCGCATGAGCAAACCTCCTGACATTCGTTGCCATAGAAACCCAAGTCACATGGTTCATCACAGACATCTCCCTGCCAGCCATCAGCACATGTACAGTTACCTGCAATCATATGAATCAATTAAAACGATGAACAGAAAAATTTGAATATTTTCAGAGTAAAATCCTGTCTAGTTATTTCTTTTGTCTATTTTAAAGTAAACTGGTAATGATTTCATTGCACTGAACTGCTAAGACGTTTTTTATGTATATAGGTAAGTAACAAGTGGGACTTATGTCTTTAGGTCCTATCTGAGGAACTTGCTTATGAGAATTGATGCCTTAATACCATGAGGGAACTAGTGCATTGACTGGGTTTTGAACTCAAGATCTCCCAGTTTCAAGACCACTGCTCAACAATTACTGAGCCATCACTGTGTATCTTTCCCAAATTAATAGTGAAGTTTATTTATTTTTTATTCCAGATTTGGTAATCTATTTATTTATTTCTCATGCTTCATCCCATTACAAAGTGTGAACATAAAATAGAAATGGAAACAAGTAATAACAGATTTAAAAGAACACAATGTACACAATACACATACCCATATGGATAATGAAATAACAACCAGAGGTATGGCAACATAAGTCTAAGGCCTATCACTCCTATTATTTATTTTTTGTTCTCATGAGCATGGACTCTATACAACCATCTTGCAGTGCCGTATTAATGAGAGACAAAAAAAGGTATGATCGAAGAGCTACTACCATTCGTATTGTTGCATATGGCTCCATTTTCACAACGGCATAGTTCAGAACAGCCTAAACCATAGTATCCAAAATCACAAGGCCATTCACAAGTATCCCCTTTCCATCCAGCCAAACATCTGCATCTTCCAGTGATGCCATCACACACCCCGTTTACACAACGGCATGTTAGTGAGCAGTTAGCTCCAAACATTCCTTCAGGGCATGGTTGTTCACACAAGGGACCTGTGAAACCAGCCCCACATATGCAGGTGCCATCAGTGTGCCAACAGATAGCATTGTCTGCACATAAACAGTTCTCTGTAACCATAAGAATAGGGCAAGAGAGTGAAAGGGAGGGAGAGAGAGAGAGAGAGAGAGAGAGAGAGACAGAAGGGAAATAAAGGAAGAAGGAAGAAAGAGAAAAGTGAGACAAAGAATTGAAATAAGAATACAATTTGGAGAATTTTTTTAATAAAAAAAAAAGATTGCAAGTGAATTAGACAACAAAATAAGGATGAAATTGACAAACACATATAAAAGCACAAGAAAGTATATTTAATTAGACAGACTAGAGAAAGAAAGAGTGAATAGCAAACATTGAGGTTGACATACCAGGTAATCACATACAAAAGCTAAAAAGTTATAATCAATATTTAGATATACAGGTAAGAATCAGAGAGAAGATGATGAAAAAGACATAGGAAAGGCTACAAATCTTATGTAAATGTATTCAATAATGACAACTACATAAAGCTGTTTAACAAAAGTTGCAAGCATTTTAATATGCCTTCATATATATATATATATATTTATATATATATATATATCAGCATAACTTAATGCATGCACCATACCATTTATATTCTTATTATTCCTCTTACAGATGAATATTCATAGATTTTCTAATGATGTGCCTATTATTAGAAATAGGACAAACCTGAGCAAGATGGACCATAGGTTCCATTTGGGCAAACCTGGCTGCATGACTTCCCAGTGTACCCCAAAGCACAAGTGCAGTCACCTGTTACACCATTGCATATGCCTCCGTTACGACAGTCACATGGCTGACTGCATCGACGTCCATAATAATCTGGATGAATACACATGACAAAAGATATCGGTCAGGTATTTTATTGTGATTTAGTTTGAACTAAAGGTCTAACATATGTTTCTCCTACACTAGTATCAAATAAACCAAATTTTGCTTAAAAAGCATTTGAACCTCAAGCTGCAATCTACCAATGTTTAAAGAATCTGAAAAGAGGCATCTTGATACTTTTTTTAACAGAAACATTTTTTTCACTTTAAACACAGAAAAAGAAAAGCGACTTATTTTCAATTTACTGGCACATATAGAAATAAAAACTTTTCTCTGTGCTTCTCTTAAGGTTTGTTTCCACATAAGGCAGTTCACCATTTTTTCATACAAATTACCCCAAAAATATACTTTCAACTTAATGCCTTTCCATTATTCATCAACAGAATTATCCAATGATACTTACCTTCAAAAACTATGAACCCTTTCTGAATTTCCAGAAGAACAACAAGTTTATCTTTATCAATAATAATATCCATAATTATAAAGACAATGACAATATCACAATTTGGGTAGTTCGAAGCACTTATGGCACTGAAAAGGTTTTTGTGAGCAGTCATACTATCAAGCTTTTCTTATTTTAGCATTCCTCCTGTTTAATGTAATATAGTTACCTTAAATATACAATTTATTTTTGTCATTCATTCCTAATGATTTGTTGTCACATAATTTGTTATCATGCAATAAATGAAAAAAGAATCAAACAGAAATAAATCAAATCAAACCAAATCAAATCGAATCAAATCAAGGGTTGAATTATTACTTTCTGGACATGTATCCTGGCATCTGTCCCCCATGAATCCATTCGGGCAATCACAATCCCCCATCACAGGGTCACAGATGCCCCTATTCTGGCATCCACAGGTAGAGTTACACCCCTGGCCATAGAATCCTTCAAGGCAGGGGTCCTGGCAGTGTTCTCCGATCCATCCAGGTGTGCATGTGCAGCTCCCATCTCGGTGGTCGCAGTAAGCTTCGTTCTGGCACTGGCACTGTAGAGAGCAGTCTGGGCCATACAAGCTGCCTTCTGCAAACACAAGATGAAAATACATGTATTGTTAATCCTTTCTGTATCAATAAGTTCACAAACAATTAACATAATCCATTTTCAAGAGTCAGGTTCTGCAGTTATGAATTCTATGTTCTTGTTTCATGCTTCAAAAGTTTGTGAAAATCTTATTCAGTGGGATTAATCTATTAATCATCGGGAGTGTCGTGGCCGAGTGGTTTAAGGCGCTTGACTGGATATACGGAGGTCGAGGGTTCAAATCCCGACACGGCACTAATATCCTTTGGCAAGATATTAACCTGCACTTGCTACTCTCCACCCAGGTGTTAAATGGGTACCCGGTAGGATGCGACCATCATTGTTGGTCAAACAGTTTTTGAGCGTCAAGTTACGCCTGGCTGGAATTCTCCCAGGAGTGGAGATTGTGCACACAGTGTGTGCGGGCAAGCACTGAATCCAATGACCGGGGTAATAGTATATCTGTAAAGCGCTTAGAGACATTGTATTAAGCGCTATATAAGCGGAATATTATTATTATTATATTATTTGTTTCTGTTTCATTGTAGAAATATATGTTGTGTGTGATAGAACATTACCCTTCTTTGCACCAGACATGGAACACGGTTTAAGATGAGTTTATTATTAAGAATCATTGTGCGCCACCATCTGGCAGTATTTGATATCGATACTATTTAAAAAACAAATGAAACATCGATAAACAGAAAGTATGAATAGTGAAAAATGTATAAATAGAAATTCAGCATAACTCTCTTCTCTAAATAGGAGAAAAATTAAGAGTTTGTCATCTACTGATGGAAAGCAAGTGAGATTCAACCTTTAATGTGACTGTATAGCATCATGCCCAATACCAAAAATGAATCCTTGGCCATGTCAGCAATGCTACAGTGGATGTGTGTACATGTACTTGGCATTTCGATGTGAATAAGTAGACAAGGATTTGGCAGCTAAGGAGTTGATAAGAAGTTATTCTGCATTTATGTATAATTCCTACCCATGACATGACAGTCTGAATCACAGGAGAGTCCAACGAAGCCATCCAAACAGCTGCAATCTCCGGTGGCTGAATCGCATCTTCCATCATTCTGGCATTGACATCTCAACAGACAATTGTCACCATAGTAACCATTTGGGCAAGGAATGTCACAAAATTCACCTGAAGAAAGCACATTTTAAGTATATATTAAGAGAAAGCACTCTTATTACACCTCTATTGCTTATCAAAGGTACCATCAAAATTCTGAAAACACATAATGAACAAGCTTTCCAGATGTTTATCATTTAGCAAGAATAAATGGATGCAACTTCATGAGAACTTGAGCAGTTTCTTTGTATCAAAAAGAATAAGTTTGTTTTATCCTTTGATCATTTGACACATGTACAACTGCTGTAACCATGTTTGTTTTTAGCAATACGTCATATTTGTTTGAATTCATCGAGTTGCTTTTGATCAAGAATGATTAAATACAATCTTTCATTGAAAGAAAAAGAAATATATTGGTGTTGACAATGAGGTAGAATTCATCACAAGTTATTCTTCCAGCCATTATGATGGCTATTTATATTGCAGTATGCATACAAGATATATTGTACTCATTGAAAATCAATATAGATTTTTTTTGTCTTCACTTATTACATGATCATTCTTCTTGAATTTATGATGCTATTTCCTATATGTTAGTCCCAAATAAATAGACAATTCAGGTATTGCATGACATGTCAAATGTAGATCTGAAACTCTACTTAAAAAAAGGAAAAACATAAAACATATAAACTACACCTAAGACCCTGAACTGTATACTAGCAGTTTTGGCTTGAAATTTATTGATAATAGTTAACTGTTGATAAGGGCTTGTTGACATAGCATCGAGTTCAAAATGATAAAGCTCTGTGGAAAATGATAATCACATTTAACAAATAAACAATTAAATTTTCAGTTCTTATAAACAGTCAAAATTACCCAGCCAACCACTTGTACATGTACAGGCACCAGTCTCAGAATCACAGAAAGAGGAGTGGTTTCCACATCTGCACTCCTGACCGCATCTATCACCATAGTAACCATATGAACATCGTGCTGCACAGAGCGGACCGTCCCATCCACGGAGGCAGGTACAGTTTCCGGTCACATGATCACAGGCAGCATTGTTCTGGCAGAGACATTCCTCAAGACAATCTTGGCCATACAAATTTTCTACCACAAAAATGGAGATAAAATGGAGATAAACAAAGAGGGGGATAGATAGAGTGAGAGAGCGAGAGAGGGAGAGAGAGAAAAAAATACATAGAAAAAAACTAAATGACGAAATATGAATGACTACTGACTGCATAATTTGATTCACATTATGCATATGAGCCGTATACTTGAAACTAGTTTTTACATAAAATAATATATTTTCATACATCCTGACAATGTGAAAATGGTTTGGATCATAATCAAGAGGAAGCCATTTTCCTATTAAAAATTGCTACTAGAGTTTCAACAATCTTCATTACAAAGAAAGTAAAAAGGCTTGCATATCACATCTACAATATGTATGCCACATTTACATTGGTATTTTTGTTCTGGGCTGCATTCCATTATACTGCTGGTTCCATCTACCCCATAGAATCCATTAAAAAAGTTACACACACTTATTCTTCCTAACATAACAATTGAAACCAGTTATATCATTATACTCTTTAATGATGTATCCATCACCAACCTGAACATGGATTGTCACAGAAGGTTCCACGGTATCCTGGGGGGCACACACACTCCCCGTTATCAGCCCTACAGGTCCCTCCATTGGAGCAGGCACACTCAAAAAGGCACTCCCTCCCATAGGTACCAGATGGACACGACTCGGCACACACCTCACCCCTCCACCCACTCGCACAGGTGCATGTTCCATTGATGTGGTTGCATCGCCCGTCGTTCTGGCATTGGCATGTCTGGTTGCAGTTGTTACCGTAGTAACCCTCGGTGCATCTTCGGTCACAGAGGTCTCCCTCCCATCCTGGTCTGCACACATCACATAGGCCAGTCATGTGATTACAGTCCCCATTTTGACAGGTGCAACGGGATGAACAGTTGGTTCCATAATACCCTTCTGCAAATTGAAGAAAATTTTGTGGAAGAAGTTTCTACGAAGTTCTGAATATTAACAGTGGAAGGCTTGGCTTTATAAAACATAGGCAAGGTTGCACTAGGCAAAACGCAAATCTTTAAATAATGTACTGTGACTATTTGCTAGTAAAGCTGCTTGTTTGCAAATAATAATAATAGAGGTAATAGTTGGAAATACAAAATAATTGACAATTTCTATCATACATAAAACACATTTTACCCTGTTTATCGTAGGTCTATGAAGTAATACTCTTTAAAAGAAGGGAGTAATCATGATGGGAAGTTGTGTATATCATTGTGTGGTCATCAGAGACACATTAGCATGGGAATTTCTTACAATAAAAATTCTGTTAACACATTGAATAATCTATGGAAAATGTATGTCATACCAAAATTAAATCATATCTATCCAGTTATTGCCCTTTGCTGGCCATATGACAATGTCCTCTGTATGGAGCCAGAAGGAAATTAACAATATTGACTTCAACAAAACTTTCAAGGGTATAGTGCAAAACTAAACGCCATAGATACCTTGGCATATCATGGAACAGAAGATGCCTTTATAGCCCTCCAAGCATGAACAACTACCATCAACATGGCTGCAGTTACCACCATTCTGGCATTCGCATCTCTCAGAACATCCCACTCCATAGGTCCCTTCTGTACATCGGCTCTCGCACGTGGCCCCCGTGAATCCGGCCGAGCAAGTGCACAATCCGGTCACGTGATGGCACGATCCACCGTTGCGACAGAGGCATGATGATTGACAGTTGATTCCATAAGTCCCTCTTGGACATGGCTGGTCACATGACTCCTCTTGCCATCCTGTTGCACACTTGCAGGTACCTGCCAAAAGAAATGTGTAAGGTGAGAAGAGTGTTTATAAAATAATAATAATAGCTAGTTCTTATATAGCGCTTTTCAGGACCGAAGGCCCTCTCAAAGCGCTTTACAGATATATATATTATTACCCCGGTCATCGGATTCAGGCTTACCCGCAGAGAATGTATGCACATTCTCCACTCCCTGGGGAGCATTCCAGCCAGTCGTCATTTTTACAAGCGCACACTTACTAATCTAAGCACATTAGCTTCCGCATCCTACCGGGTATACTTAAAATGAAATGTTTTCTTCATTTTAAATGGACATACATAAAAAAAGAATCATGACCATTATGTCCATTCCGTACAAAAAAAGTAGAGTAAATGCAGATAGGTACCTCTGGTATCGTGTATAGGACCAGCATTTGTATCTTCAAATACTGATTTGAGAAAAACACTTTTCCAATGAAAACCACATTAGCTTGAAAAGCAAAATAAGAATGAGGAGTAGGAACCCAGAAACTACTGGAAGTTTGCAACACAAAGCTCATCAAGGTCTTGACCAACTTAACAAATATTAGAATTCATCTGGTAGACTCCTATTTCATACTAGCTCTGATGTCTGTCAAGAGTAAGACTCTCAATTACCATTCACAGGTTCACAAATGCCATCATTTTCACAGGTACATCGATTGATGCAATTCAGTCCATAGAACCCAGGATCACAGGTCTCGTTGCATTGAGGTCCCTGAAGTCCAACACCACATGTACATACTCCTTGAATCAAGATAAAAATCCAGAGAAATTGAGCTAATTTACAGTCCTGAATAGAATAGAGTACATGTTCTTCCTACTTTCAGTGAAGACTCATTTAAAAGACAAGTTTGAATTGAGAAAATCTATTATGCTACATCTAAAATATACTATGCCTAAAAAGGTCTTGTTAATTTTGTATATTAATACACAATTCTCAATTGTTATGGCATGATGTCTGCTTTTCATAGGCACAATTTCATAATAAAATGTTTTATAACGTATATAGGTAAAGCAATAAGATGTTTGTTTTTTTTCTTTAATTTTAATCAATTTCTGTATGTATTCAAATCTACTTGGCAACATAAGAAATAATAATAATAATAATATTTATTTACCCAGGGAAGCATCAACAGCATCAATACTGTTCTTCCCCAGGGCCCTGCAATCATTATTACCCCAGCAATTGCCAGGTACCTCTTTACACCTGGGTGGAGAGTGACAAATGTGGATTAATGCCTTGCCAAAGACCCTTTTAGTGCCAGGCTGAATTGAACACTCAGCCCCTGAGAGTTAAGTGAATGAACCACCATACCACAACACTAAAATAAAATAAAATGTCATTAGAAGGTGACATTAAAAGACCTCTTCATCTTGTCGACAACTGCCATACCTGTAAACCGATCACACGATCCTCCACTGGCACAATCACATTGATGTTGGCATCCTGGTCCATAAAACCCAGCAGGGCATGGCGTGTCACATCCAAAGCCAGTCCAGCCAGTTCCACAGATGCAGGACCCATTCACTGCTTGGCAAGTACCTCCATGAGAGCAAGAGCATTGAAGACTACAATCTGTAATAGCAATATGAGAGTTGATAAGATCACCAATATGAACAGAGCTATTTATTGAATGGCGTAGATGTGCTATATCTCAGGAGGGAGTCGTTGAATACTAGTAAATCATTGCCCCTAAAACCACATGATAATACCATCAGTGTCAGATAATAATGAACAATTTTATGAAAAAATAATGCTCAATATGGTGGTTAATGATGATTATTAAATATGATGATGATAATGTTGATATATGTGATAACAAAGATGTTAATAATAATGATAATACTAATGATCACAATGATAATGAAAATTATGAGGACGGTGCATGATAATGAAGATGGTGATAAACCTAATGATGGTTATAAAGACATGATGATGACGATGATGACGATGATGATCTTGATGACAATGATGTTGATTATCATAACAAAGTTGAAGATGATCGATGCATTGTCATGATGGCTAAGAAAGCAACAATAAATGGAGAAAGATCTTAAGTACCAGGACAGTCGTAGGGATTAAAAAGGAAAGTCTCCTTACCTGGTCCATATGTTCCTGATGGACAAGTCTCATTGCAGATTGAACCTGTCCACCCAGGCTTACAATTGCAAAGCCCATTAGCAGGGTTACACGTTTGAGTGGTATCATTACGGCACAGACAGGAGAATGAGCAGTTAGCACCATATGTCCCTTCTGGGCAGGTTTCATTGCAGTCCACTCCTGTTATCATAAAACACAATAGTCAAAATACAAATGGATGTATACATGCATAGACATTATCAACTGTGTAAATTGAATACAACTTTCAACTCATGATTAAAAATGGTATCTTCTGGATTTTAACAGACACTGGTTCCTTATTAACAGTCATCAGCAAAGGGTTGGGGGTTATTGCCATGGTGCATCCTAATAAAAATCTCTGCCCCCTCCGTGTAGCTTCTTCTATGTGCTTGATATATTCACTTTGCTCCCATGTTTTCACACCGTATGCTTAGATAGCATGTCCCTTTATTTCCAGGTATGTTACAGCTACATATGACAATTTATCATCAATCTGCCTCTCTCTCCCCCTCTTCCTCTCAAACACATAATTTCACTATCTTACCACTCAAATAATTGGTTGAACTATTAGTTTCAATCATTTTCATTCTTTGATCCTCTACTTTGATAATGTAACCTTCCCAAGACATTTCCTATTTGCAAGCATGCCTCTCGCATGTTTTTCCTGCAATTTCAGTCAACTATAATCTATTGATTCTATTCATTTATTTTCCATGTTTACTAGAGTTTAATCTTACATGTACAAGTAGGCATTTATAATTGCCTGGATTAAATAGGAGCGATGATCAATCTTACCCATCTGCCCCGGTGAACACGTACATTCCCCTGTAACATGATGGCAAGGACCATCACCAGCACAAGAGCAGTTCTCGCTGCAGTTCTGGCCGAAAGTACCCGGAGGACAAGTCTGCTCGCACCGAGACCCGACGAAACCAGGACCACAAGAACAGTTACCGGGCGCCGTACAAACACCATGGCCATCGATGCATACGGGATCACACAAGGCTGCAAAAATGACAATATTTATCTGACCAGAACTACATGTATGTAGATGATTATTTTCACGATAGGAGAAAAGTCCACAAATACATAAAGTGATAAAATGCTAAAGGAGCACGAAGACAGTACAACAGAATTTATGCGAAAAGATTTTTTTTCTTGTAGCACAGGAGAGATAAAGAGAGACTAGGCTAATACAAAGGCGAACACATTAATTCGCTTCGAATTTATGATCACGCCAATTTCACGAGCGCTTTTTAGTGGTGGAAGCTTTACCCTGGTCGTCCTCCCGAAGCGGGAAATTGCTATCTTAACTATTTAAGCCCCACCCCCTCCACCACTTTCTATTTTTCTTCTGTCTATCTATCAAGACCTATCTATCTATTTATCTATCTATATTCTTTCGTTCTTTCGTTCTTTCTTTCTTCCTTTCGTTCTCTTTCTTTTTCATCCTCTCTCTCTATCTTTCTTTCTCTCTCTCCCTCTCTGGTTTTGACACAAATGACAAAACAAGACACTTCAATAGTATTTCCTCATTATGATCTTTATTGGTATGTTTTAAAAACAATATACGCACTGTCATGTTATAAATATGTGACATGAAATATTAATTTTATAGGATGGAGTTTGAAAATAAGACCATGTGTTTTCAAATTGACGCATCAATATAACTTAAATCCTAATATTTTCGTTAGAGTTCTTGTAATTTTCTATATTACCCAGAAGGAACCGTGTTGTAGTAAATAATTATAAGCTAATTATCTAATAAATTTGGATGTCAGAAATGAATAATAGGCCTACGATCCTAAATCAATAACTTTTTTATTCACCGAGGATATCGGGCAGATTATAACTACGAACAGGTCGATGTAATGTGTAATTGTGACACATACGAATTCGTTTTTTTCATTCAATCATAGATTCGTTTGTTAATTGATTTGTTTCGTTTTTTCCTCTCTAATGTATCAAGGCATATCTATATACTTATCTATATGGTAATGGCAAATCATTCGCCTTGATGACAGTAGGTCTATCTAACGAGTATCGCACTGGTTCAAATCTTACAACAAAATTATGGTCTAACTAGTAGCCTACCGAGGGTATACAGTATTCCAGGGGCGGATCCAGCCGGCGGCAAGGGAGGGGGCCTAGAAAGGGGCCCACTTCGTGCGAAAATTTGAAAATCGTGCCGGTCGATTTTTCGCTCAGTGGGGGTAGGGTAGTGAGCAAAAAAAAATTTGGCACCCGAAAAAAATTTCCCTACGGGAAGGGTTATTTTTTTCCACCGCCACCCCCCCCCCTTGGGCGCCAGGGGGGGCCCAACTTCTTTTTTTTTCAAAAAAGGGTGTTTTAACCTGTTTTTTTCTAGGGAGGGCCCGGGGCCCCCTGGATCCGCCACTGCAGTATTCAACGGTTCTTCCAGTGGTCCCTGTTGTGCAGTTAGGCCAAATAACAAAAATAACGTGTTTCTTGTCCCCGCCCGCTTCCTTTTTTTAATACTATTTACTATTCAGAAGAAGAAAAAAAGCCACAAAAAAGCCACAAAAGAAAAGAAAAAAGGCTGTGATATACATTTTGTATAAATAGCTTCTAAAGTGATACAAATCATTTGTTTTGTCATACATTGCATCAGTATACTCAAATCAGGGGCGGATCCAGCCGACGGCAAGGGAGGGGGCCGAAAAAGGGGCCCACTTCGTGCGAAAATTTGAAATTTGAAAACCGTGCCGGCCGATTTTCCGCTCAGTGGGGGGTGTAGTGAGCAAATTTTTTTTTTGCCTCCGAAAATTGAAAATTTGAAAATCGTGCCGGTCGATTTTTCGCTCAGGGGTTGGGGTAGTGAGCACAATTTTTTTGCCTTCAAAATTGAAAAAAATTTCACCACCACCCCTTGAGCGCCAGGGGAGGGGGCCCATCTTCTTTTTTTCCCAAAAAAGGGTGTTTTTACATGTTTTTTTTTCTGGGGGAGGGATCCGCCACTGACTCAAATAGCACAATATCTGTAAATAAATATACCTTGGCCAGCTATATTTAGCATGGCGGCCATCTTGGAAAAAAATAGTAACAAATTTAAAAGTAGTTAATAGTATTGCACTGCCTCCTCCTCTTTTTTAAAAGTCCGGACGAGAAACACGTTATTTTTTATTATTTGGCCTTATCATTAACCTGGTATTGCCCGGTAATTCAACTGGGTCGAGAGGGACAGAAAATGTGAGCACCGAGCAAGGATCGAACCCGAGAACTCTCGTAAGAGATTCGAAAATATACCACAATGATGTGCCAATGGCAATGAGAAGTGAAGATGTTATAACTTACGGGTATCACAAGTATTAAGCGTCGTATCAGAATAGAGCCAACCATTACAACACAGAAGCACAGAATGTGTTACCTGGCGACTTGCTTGAACAGTGGCTGTCCTGTAAGCGATGCTATGGATATTCAAATAAAAAGAAAACAAAATAAGAGAAAGAGAAACGGTTTGTTTATTATAGGCACGTCAATAAAAAAATATATATTGCCCGTGGGGGGACAAACAATCACACTTGAAGGCGAACTGAACCGTCATATTAAGATTGCCTGATTGGAAGCATATAAACATAATTATGAGAAACGAGCTTGTGAATTAATACTGATATTAATCGGACAATGAAGAACTTGAAATGCATAGTGTAAAACTTCCACTTGCAAAATGGTTCTCAAAATTTCCCCTATATGCCTACCTCAGTTCTTATGCTAGATCGGACGTATAATCATCGTGGGCCCGAAGAAAGATAAGTAAATATATAGAAGTAAATATAGCAGACATCAGGAACATATCTATTCCACTCAACATTAAAAGAGATGTTTTGTAAAATATTTGTTATACTGCACAATTAATTTCGAAGTAAACCGTAAAATAACTTTTCACGTTGTGACCGTCAACAAGATTTATCTCAGACTATCATGAATTTGTTACTCTTATTTTTTTCTCCAGTACTTCCACTCGGGCTAACTTGAAATGAAGAATTGAAAGATTCGTTCTGTGAAATATACCTCATGGAACACGACATGATAGCACATAAAGCATTGGCATAGGGACATATTTTTGTGAGGGCTAACGCCTCTTCCCTCTTTTTTCTCCAGTTTCATTTTTAAATAAATTATGACTGTTTATAATAAAAGTGTTATCTTGTCATTAAAATTCACTGCATAAGATATAAACATAATACATTCGGGAACCTTGCTGTCCGAAATTCAATAAGGATATTCTGACACCTTACTGCCCGAATACGAAATGATGGTTGCCCGAATGAAAACTTTAAAATCCTTGGGGGATGCAGGGTGGCTGTATAGCCATCCCGTTATATTTTTGTACGCATTGTACGGTAGTTCCTTAAGCAATAATCTCTGTGATTTATTTCTTCAAAACTAGAGGGTTAGGTATGAGGATGTCAATTGGGTTTTATGGGTTTAGTGTAAGAGTAACAGGGGCGGCGATTTCTTTTCATGACCGGGGGGACGAAATGCGAGGGAGCAGTGTCGTAATGACCAAAAACGTTTGGGGGGGGGGGGAAATCCGCATCACCACCATTCTTACATGTTACATGAAGGCCCCGCGGAACGTTTTTCAAAATGGAAGGGGGGCTAAGGTATTAATGATCAGGTAGAGCAAAGCAAGTGGAGCGTAAATTGGCGTGCAGGGGGTCCAGGGGCAAAGGCCCGGCGGGGGTCAAGGGACGAAGCCCCCCGAAGCTCAGGGGTTTTAAGCATTTAATTACGTTCAGATGAGCGTATTTTGATACATTATTTGTGTCACTGGCATGCAGGTCACTAATTGGAGTGGGGCCTGGGGCGGAGCCCCTAGAAGCTCGGGGTTTTAAGCATTAAATTACGATCAGATGAGCAACCAGGGGCTATACCTAAGGGCCCTTGGTAGGGTCCAGGGGGCAGAGCCCCCGGAAGCTCGGGGGTTTTAGGCATTTAATAACGGTCATATGAGCATCCAAGGGCCTGCTTTAGGGCCATGATGGGGTCCAGGGGGCGGAGCCCCCGGAAGCTAATGGGTTTTAGTCATTTAATTACCGTCAGATGAGCAACCAGGGGCACGCTTAAAGGCCCTTGGTGGGGTCCAGGGGGCAGAGCCCCCGGAAGCTCAGGGAAAAATCATGCCATTTCAGCAACATTCGTAAATCACTGGTATCGAATTAGAAATAAACCCCTTCTTTAATTTTATTGGGGGCAACTGCCCCTAAGCCCCCATCAGTATGCCAGTAAGAGGGAGCATAGTGAACGAGAAGGGTGAAGGTGACAGAAGTGACTACCCCTCACAGTTTTTAAAGTTTGTTTGTATTATAAAAACTATAGTATAAGAACAAGCAATATACTTTTGCACACTTCAGTTTTATACAATATCTACATGTACATTTTGAAGGATATTATGCGAGGGAGCGTATCTTCCGAGTGAGAAGATTTTTGCATTTTTATTTGTCTAAACGCTGCACTCTTGGGCCCTCCAGAGCCTAAAAGTGTGTTGCAGCCAGTATTTGCTATACATTTTTGGGGGGCACTTTTTCAAATTTTCAGGGGGGACGATCCCCCCTACAAAAATCGAGGGGGGACGTGTCCCCCCCTTCCCCTGGGATCGCCGCCCCTGAAGAGTAAGGTATATGTGCAGTGTTAGGTCCAGGACTGAAGTTATGAATTCGGTTTAAAAAAGATATTGACCGTGGAGTCATTGTCGCTAGAGCACCATATGACTGCATGACCTACATGACATGCATTCGATGATCTTGTATTCAGTAAGCAAGTATACCGTACCTGTAATACGTATAAGGGTACATTCTCATCACCGTGTATTGCAGGATGTGAGATCGTACGATTGTGTCACGATAGTATTCAGTGTACCTGAAAGAAAATAAGACAACGGGATAGGGTGATAAATTTAAACAGTACTTAGCTATTATTGAGCAATTTAGATTATTTTTTTCTTTCCAGTGTGATTGGTTATAAGCCCTTATTCAATATTCATAGCAGCTCATGTATATGCACAGAAATTTATGTATATTCATGTACCTCCTTTCATTTACAAGCTCTGTGATTTGATTTTTTCTTCTTTTTTTCTTACAGTTGTAATACAAATGTAAACGTAAATATAGATATGCAAAATAAACCCCTGAGGTTGCAAGTTAGCAAGTATGCATAATCCCAGGCAGTTCCCCACAGGCAAGCATGGAGTGAAGAAGATGCGTTTCTTGTTCTCTGCAAGTTAGAGTCTCGCCTTGTCTTAGCTGCATAGGCCACCCTCCAGTAACTTACAATTATGAAATTAAATTAACCCAAGGCTTAACTTGAAGTGAGAGTCAAGTGAATGAACAACTATATCACGACACCTCCACGTAAAGGGTTAGCATGGTTAGGATAAGCCGTTGGGTTAGATTTAGGATTAAGTTTATAGGGTCAGATTGAAGAGCTCTAGGTTAATTAAGCTCCATTGGTGTTGCGTCGGTCAGACTACCGACATGGGAGTGGTATTAGTTGCTCCAACCCTGATTTTTAAAAAGATTACATAATTATATAGAACTATATATGGTATACTATGAAACAATATAGACTGTTATGATGATACAAATTAGGTTCACGATTAGAAAGACAGAGGACAAAATTATACTCACGATTTGGTAATACTGCAAACGTTTGGATCCTCCGTGACGAGAGCGAGTGATGAAGAAATCATCACACCGAGGATGATGACTAGAATTAGATGAATGTGCGCAGATTTTGACTCCATCTTAGAAGTTTGCGCCGTTCCAGTGCTAGCTCTATGTTGCTTTTGCTATGTCCACGTCTGAACTGTGTCAAAACCACGCAATGCACAACAATCTTAACCAACGTCAAGTAGGAGAAGTCACGGGAGAAGAAAGTATATAGGTTTTTGAACATTGATGAAGCTAAAGCAGCTTTTCCAAGCTAAACTGGGATGGAATGTGAGGAAATGGTACAGGCGACAACAAACCGGTGTATAATTGCTGTTTACAATAAAACATTGATGTGCAATACAAACCATACATTGGAACAATGTACATGTAAATGAATAAACTTCCTGATTGTGTCCCTAGCTATAGAGGCGACTGTCCCTTTCGAGGAATTGGCTATGAGAGCATCCTATGAGACTGAGCAGACCTCGAGGATTTTGTGGTATATTCACGTAGATTTTGAGGTAGATAGAGATGACCGAGGAGAGAAAACAGGAGCAGAGGAATTACAGGGTATGTTGGTAGGGGGTAATGAAGAGGTGGAATGTATACAAGGAAGCGGATTTGGGGACCTCATGTAGCCTATATGTCAGGTTTTTAGTTAAAAAGAAAGATGAGTAGGGGAAATATTACATGAATATGATATATGACGTGTAGAAATCAGCGGGTGACGATTAATAGGAATATTAATGCAGTGTGGAAGAAAACAAATAAAGATATAAAATTGTAGAGTAATGCTTGATACATAATAAACCAGGTGAAAGAGAAACATAATTTTGAAAGTAACACAGATCTGACCTGAACAGAATTCAAATTCAAAATAACATAAATGCAGGGGTCTCGAAATGGAATGTATAAATGTATCATTTTGATGATTGAACATGACAGGACAAAGAATAAACTTTACAACAACAGTCCACACATGCAGGTGCAGCTAGAAGAAACACAAATTCTGTCTCCATTCATTTTAGTACATTTCTACGCGCTGTAAATGCTAAATGTATACAGTGTACTTCCGAATTCACTTTCCACAATCCCATTGACTCTCTCTCTCTTGTATCATTGAACCCAAAATGATTGACCATAACTCTAAACTCTAAGATTTATAATTTTACAGTTGTTTAATGGGCATCTGTTTATCTATAACGAATCTTATAAAAGAGGTGAGGTAAATTGAAGGCAAGCACAATATCAGCAGAGGTTGTGCTGGCTTCTTCTTCTTCTTCTTCTTCTTCTTCTTCTTTTTCTTCCTCCTCTTCTTCTTTTACGATCACCAGACAACCTCAAGCCGCTAGAAGCTGTCAGGTTTCCAGGGAATCCATAACAAAATATGAACGAATTCATTCATTCCGTTGCAACAATTGTTACATATAACTTAAGACTTTGCTACACGGAATCACAAAATTTAAACTAAATGAAGGAATTCGTCAAACATAGCCCTATATCTTTTGGAGAAATAAGCCCAAATACATGGATATTAGGTTTGTAGCTTTGTACCGTTTTCTTTCTAAAATGGGAGTGGGAGAGTTGGTGGGATTTCCGAAATTATATTCCAGGGGACTGAACAAGAACAAATACTTTGATATGCCCCACACCTCCCCCACGTATAAAAAGTTCCTGATCTACCGCTATTCAAAAGCATACACGTATGAACAATAAGTTAACAATGCTCATTTTGAAAATAAATTGGATATTTTCCAATATCAGAACATGACACAAGCGATGTTAAACTTAGGTTGAAAGAGAAGGTTGAGTTCTAATAGAGACGAAAAGTACCTTGTGAGATTTCTCTACCTTTGTATGTCACTTTGGAAGAATATCACAGTAAAAATGTCCTCTGATAAGGATTGCTCTTCAAATGCCCCCATTAAAAAATATGACGAAAAAAAGCTGAGAAGTTTGGACCAAACTGTCATGCAACATGTTTGTGTAGTCTCATATAGGCCTAACCATTTCTGTGTGCACTGTGCAGTGCATGTGGCTTTCAGTAAGATTGGGTCAACTCCCTCTCACTTTGATCATGTTCATATCCTTGCAGTATACATCGATCTTTATGTACTAAATAACTTACTTTCAATAGAACCAGAAAAATCAGACAAACCAATCAAAAAAAGTTTGAGCAAAATCGGATAATAAGAAAGTTTTTGAATTTTTAATGACATGAAAAACTTTGAAAATCACTACACAAATTGGCAACTCACTCATGAGTCTGTGACGTATGGTCCTCACTATCCACTAATTATTTTCTTTATATTGATAACTATTTTCCCCCTAAACTATTTATATAAAAATCAATAATTATGAATATATAATATTCAGAAAATAGTATCAATTCTTCAAAGTTCATAACAAATTTTGTGAAATGTCATGCAAGCAATATGATACAAATCATATAACCTGGGCAAAGGCATGGGGAAATCAAGTTTTGGGGGATAAAAAGGGAAATTAATGGGATTAAACTATATAAAGCAATTGACAAATAGTGAGGACATGACGTCACAAACTGATAACCAAATTGGCAATTTGTGTAGTGATTTCCATCTTTTAGTTTTACATACTTTTTCCAAAATCCATAACTGGTTTGTCTGATTTTTCTGGTTCTATTAAAGGCAAGTTATTTTTGGAGTGGACTTGTACTTTAATAATCATCGTTTCCGTATTACTTTGCTTTTACGATGTAATCACAATGTTGACCAGTATATTCAGCTTTGTCTTTAAATTTGAAATACTAGATACCTGGATAAAACTACAACTCTTGATCGACAAAATTTAGTGAAGATGTTGTAACTTACGGGTATCACAGGTAAGCGTCGTATTAGAATAGAGCCAGCCATCACAACACAGAAGCACAGAACGTGTTACCTGACGTGTTGCTTGAACAGTAACTCTCTTGTAAACTATTCTGCGGAAATAGAAAAAGAAAAAGGGATATAAGGAGGATAAGAAAAGTCGTGTCTATTTGGGACTAGGAGATTTGTAATGAATGGTTAATTAAAGATAAACTTGAGTTCTGGTAAATAGAGAAAATAAATTCTCACAGAATCCAACGAAACTTACACCTATTGTTCAAGATTACAAATAAATGACATGTGCCAAACAATTTTGGTAGTAGATGTATAGTGGCTGAGTAATGAGCATAGAAAGATAAGGAAATCTGGGTAAATAGGCCCGACACCATGTCACAGGTCACTTATGTGCAAATGGGAGTAGTGGTTTTTATCGAAGATGATGCCCAGTAAGTTTTTGTGCGTTTTTTTTTATTTCACTGGTTCAAACAACCAATCTATATACTGCAGGATAAACGATCCAAAATAAATCATAGCAATTTTCTCTCAAAATACGATTCCCATACCAGAGCTCAAGATTAAATTTAAATTTAGGACTGATTTATAAAGGAACGGAGAGATATAAATGAGATATAAAATCTTTCTTTGATGTAGATCATTTTTTGGGGGCACTAATCATGTTACTACACTAACGTGATTTAAGAGGCTAACGTAGGCAATGGTCATTATGTTCCCCTAAACAATTAATAATTACTTATGGGAATGTGCATCAGCATCGAATATGTATTTCAACAACAGCAATAGCAACTACAAAAACAACAATATAACGCATACATTCATTAAGGACAATATATCATTGTTCATTAATTTGTTAACCATTAATTTTTATAAATGCGTATACTGTGCAAGACACTTAGAAACAATTAGTAGAAATTAAGCGCTAAATATATATATATATATATTAATGTATTTATCAATATTTTTATATGCGTTCGATCCAACTCTAGGCAAACTATACAAACATTATCAATAGAGATGTGAAACGAGATGTGAAACTTACTCATATAAAGAAATGTCGTATATTAAATCTTCGTATAGCAAAGGGGGGCGTACAGACTAGAAAACGACATCGCCAAAAAGCTAGCCAATAATCAGTGTGCGCCCACGATAAACCCCGCTCAGTTATACGATTTTTCTACGATGCAACAACTTTAGACTTCAGACAAGAGCGAGAACCTGAATCTTTTTGTAAGCCTGTTTATAAAATCTATATGAATTCGTATAAAGAATCATTGTGATCGGAAAGACTAATCGCGTTAAAAAAATTATCGTGTTTTCGTTTCAAATGATGCTCAGACATGCGTTCTGCCATACGATGTTTCGTTATAAATACGACGTTTCTTTATACGAGTTCAGACTGTAGCAAAATGATAACTTTTTATCGTAAAGCTCCACAAGAATCGAGAATCGTATAGCTATATACGATGAATCCTGGCCGTCTGAACGTTGGGTGTAGAAAAAATAGATTATACCGTACCTATAGCGAGAACACGTGGATAGCCCAAACCAACCACAAGCCGTGGTGTACTGCTCTATCCGAGATTGCAAGGTAGTATCACGATAATATTCCGTGTACCTGAGGAAAGAAGACAAAATATCAGTGAAGAGACAAATATTATATAGCAAATGTTAGGGATACAAGGTGGATGTCATGGTCTAGTATACGTCACCGGACTGTGGATCACATGTATTCGCGATTCGAGTCCCACCACGGCTTCGCATTGGCCTACATAATTATATACGTCATAATAGCCTACCCGTATCTAACTGATATTTCGCAAAACCATGACCCATTATTATTATTATGCGGTATCAGCGAAAAAAAAGTATAACATATTTGATAGTTTTTACTATGACTACGACGGTCAAGATATGCAATCTATCATTTGTCATGTGACCTCATTTGGACCAATCGTGTTGCAAGATTCTTGGGAGGTGGGATATAATCTATATTATCTACTATCTATAGTAATCAAATCATATTCAAGTTTCGAAAGTACTAAGATGGTATGAATATTATACGTCATGATATCCAAGTCGGCTATAACCTCGTCACTTCAGTAGCATAGTAATTAGTAACGTCATCGTTTTATCATCAAATAAAAATGTACTGTTTTAAAATATATTTTTCACTTTTTCCCATATCTAGCAGTCTGATGCAATTTGAATTTCCAATTTCCCTCTAGATAATTTTAAAAAAGTTGGAAACGAAGTCAGTTAATGCAAAACAATGAGAGAATAGGACGAAATTCGATAAACTTTTGAATTAATTGTATTCATACATGGGATATCCTGAAAAAATGATATAGGTAACAAATCAAGCGACTATGAAATCACATCTGACAAAAAATGTCAAATATCAATTCTTATATAACTTATTATTGCATTATATAGCTTAATATTGCAGACAACGAGTAATTCTCACTTCCAAATTTGATGAATATCATGATGTTATCACTTACAAAATATAATATAGTTACCTATTGCATACATGTAATGTTCATAGCTTACTATATGGCATTTATAATTTATATAATATAGTATACTATTGCATTCAGGTAACATGTTCCGAGTAGTTGAAAATTCTAGCTTTATTCATTGACAAAAGGAATTCCTAGAAATATGAAATGCGGTTTTTTAGAAGTAACCATGGTTACAAGAAAATTACACGTATTTCAGGGTCACCCCGCTGCGCGCTGGAAGAAAACAAAATCCCATCAACAGTTGACTCCGACGTCAAGAGGTCACGTAGTACTAAATTAGAATGGGTAGCATATATTGTACTGATGTTACACGTGGGGTACAAGAGTGAAAAGAAGCACATATATATATATATATATATATTCACGGTTATATATATTCACGAGACAGTATATAATTATACTCACGATTGGGTAGTATTGCACACGTTTGTATCATTAACAGTCACGTTGAGAGCCTGAGACGAAGAAATCATGGCCACTACCCCTAGAATGAGCAGTAGAGCACACGTGTTTAGCATAGTTGATACTACCAGTCTCAGCTCCATTTTACGGGCTGGTGTTGCAGTATAGTTTCAAATTGCTACAAACGATACGATGATGTACACAATACGGTTTGCGAATGTCTCACAGTATCATCTTCATATCTTAATTCGAGAAATAAGTTACTTTTTTGTCGCACATCAACAGGTTGATAGGAACTTAGATAAGTCTTGATGATGTTTTAAAGTGTGTCGTTACATCTCAAGCAAGATAGCGCTGCTATCGCGTGATGGTATCAGTCGAGTGTAATACGATGCCAGAGTTATGTTCTAATCGAAGAGAAACATCATTTGATGTAATACAAAACGTTCCTGATATTTCCCCTTTGCTAACTACAAATTTAAGAACACTTAGAAACCAAGAAATAACTGAAACCGAATCGCAACTGACGTGCATAATTATCCCTTTCTTAGAATCTGATAGGTCATGCCTTACGCTGTACTCCCTTCGAGGATTATGCGCTATATATGGAGATACGACTGCGAGGAAGAGAAATATCAACATCATCAAGGGAGGAGGAGTTGGAAGGAGAGACATTGAAGTGGAATATACTTTTTTTCAAATACACTCTATATAGTAGGCCTGGGTTTGTGTTTATGTAGAGGGAGGATCGAGGGAGGGGGCAGTTTTGCTATTGTGTTAATATGACATTATAGGGAGAAACAGGAACGAGAATGTCAGACAAAAGAAATAAAGGAAAGGAATTCAAGATTTAAAATTTTAAAAAGAAGGAGAAAGAAAGAAGGAAGAATAGAAGAAGGATGGAGAGACGGAGGGTAAGGGGTTAAAAATGAGTATTATCATTATTTGGGATACAATGACAACCCTGCCGCACCCCTGCCTCGAGGATGCACTTTTCAAAACGTCAAATACTGTAAATAAAACAGCTAGGGAATAGTCACATGAGAAAGGATGCATAGAACTTAGAAGAAAAAGAACGGCATGTTATGACTTGGTGTCATATGTTATTTTGTGACCCCAAGTGACCTTTTACAAGGAATGTACTTCATCCTCGTCTGGTTGTATTGAAGAATATGCGCAATGCGAGAAAGAGCAACGTGGAGATGTATGGCAGGCATTTGGTGTCATAAAGGTCTAAGTGAAGAAAGATCGAAGTTTTTGAAGTTCAAGGGTAAAAATATTTGCTCTTTAACATGCCTTTGGTGTCATAAAAGTTCGTTTCGAGAAAATTTGTGATTTTGCCATCGATGTTTTGTTGACTTATTAAATTAAAGCATGAGAATTAATGGAGGTGTCGTGGCATAGTGGTCCATTCACTTGTTTATCAATCCAAGAGTTTAGGGTTCGAATTCCAGCTTAGCACTAATATCCTTTTGTAAGACGTTAATCCACATTTACCACTCTCCGCCCAAGTGTGGAATGGTATTTGGCAGTTGCTGAGGTATTAACAATTGCAGGGCCCGCAGGTAGAGCAGTATTAATACTGAATTATCTACCCAGGGTAAATAAGACTTAATTATTAGGCCTATTATTATTATTATTATTATTATTATTATTATTATTATTATTATTATTATTATTATTATTATTATTATAATTATCACTATCATTATCATAATGATTATCATTATCATTTACATCATAATAATAATGATAATAATAATTATTATTATTATTATTATTATTATTATTATTATTATTATTATTATTATTATTATTATTATTATTATTATTATTATTATTATTATTATTATTATTATTATTATTATTATTATTATTATTACTACTACTACTAGCATCCAATCTATCCATCCAGACAAAGCGAATACATTGTATCTGGATGGATTGATGCTGGCCGCGTAATTCTCGTGATATCATTGATCAACAAAAACATCAATGGAAAATTGATCGATGCTTTGACATTCAAACTTTAGAACGATAGATGTTTCTTTCATCGTACATTTAATAAAGGCATGAAAAAAAGATTGGTGTTTTAATCCTTCCATAGAACTTTTAAAAGATCAATATTTCTAACATTGAATTCTCATGACACTAAACGCCTGCCATAGGAGCTGTGCATTACATTCGGTCGAAATGGAAGCCTGTAAATCATCAGCAAGCAACGGGCTTATAAATGTATTTCACTTTCAAGAGTTGGCCTGCGTTGGGGATTCCCCACGCCCCAACTACGCAAAAAAACAAAAGTGCTGGAGAGAGGCTATCGGATTTCGTAAAACCAAAGTATTCTTGAAGAATTCAGATGCACCATGTCATCCTTATTTCGTTATAATGTACTACGTGCTCTTTATACATACTATGAGGCTATTACTTTTAAAATCTCGTGAGGCCACGTTTCATTTCTCGATAAAATATCATTTGAAAACGAGAAAATGATGAAAGTTTGTCCCAGCTTCTCCAAATACAAACATTCTCGGTTACTTTTAATGGTATTTTACAATTGCGATCTTTAAACTTGCTTCTATTATTATGGAGTAAATCATGACTACAAAAAGTATGTGCAAAAAATAGCGTCATCCGTACGCGTCGAATCTGAGCTGCTCATTCGAATTTCATACTAGTACTATGTGTGTTCAGCAAACATGTCTTTAGTGGCCACTCCTTTATAAACACCACCCGTCTGTAGTGTCCAGTGGCGTAATGAGCAAAACCGTTTTTTTTTTTTTTTTTTGGGGGGCAGCACAAAAATAAAATCCGCATCACCACCACTCTTACATGTTACATGCAGGCCCCGCCGCCAAACGTTTTTCGAAGTGGGGAGGGGAGGGAGGGGAGGGGAGGGAGGCTAAAGTATTTACGATGAGGTAGAGCGTAGCGAGTGGAGCGTAAATTGGCGTGGGGTCTAGGGGCAAAGGTTCAAGGGGCGGAGCCCCCGGAAGCTCAGGGAGTTTAGGCATTAAATTACGGTCAGATGATAATTCAGGGGCCCGCCTTAGGGCCCCTTGTGGGGTGCAGGGGGCGGAGCCCCCGGAAAGCTCAGGGGTTTTAGGCATTGAATTACAGTCAGATGAGCATATTTTTATACCTCATTTGTGACAATGGCAGGTCACTTTTTTTTCTTTTTTTTCTTTCTTTCTATTTCTTTTTAATTTACTTTTTCGAAAAAAAATTGTAGGCTTCTAAATAAGCATGTTTTTTGCCCGACTGTACATTTGGGAATTTGTAATTTTCCAACAAACGCATAAAAAAGTATAATTTACAAAAAAGTGTAAATTTCAGCAACATTTGTAAATCACTGGTATCGAATTAGAAACAAACCACGTTTGTATTTATTTGGAGGGGGAGAAACTGCCCCCAAAGCCCCCCCCCCATCAGTACGCCAGTGGTAGTGGCCGTACAATTTGTGTTGAAGAACCTGTCTAGAAATGATAAAACGAGAGGACCTACATGTATATTTGAAGTGGTGGTCATTGATTTAACACCCCCTCCCAACATTCAAACTAACACATTTTATTTGACAAATAGGCTTTAGCTCAGAGAATGAAGTTGGTCAGAGAGTGAAGTTGTGGGGCTTGACCTATATTTTTCTGAAAGTATTATCTGGCAGAGGCGTATCCAGTCATTAACCCCCATAAAAACAGAGTTGGATTCCCGTCCAGATGATGCCAGGGGGGATACTTGCGTAGCCCTGTGCGAAATTAAAAAAAGGCCCAGAAATAAATTGTTTAGGCCCAAATAAAGACCGCTCAAGGGAGACAAAAAAAGAAAAGAGGTCTGTATATGCAAATGGTCTTTATGTTCAAGTTTCTTTAGTTTCTTTGAGAGACATTATTCCATAAAAACAGAAAATGTGATCTTTGTAAACAGCCGGTCTTTCTATACAGGTGGTCGCTAAAGCAGGTTTCATTGTGTTTATATCGACTTACATGTGTTACACGATCCATTTCTGTTGAGCCATCCTTCACAGCAATCCAAGATGGTGGTATTTGCCATCCGAGTTACCTGTCGAGATTCCAATGCAGTTACTAGTCTGTGGAAAATGAAAAAGAATTAATTTGTTCATGAGTGTAGAATGAGACAAAATTCGTGGACACCATTATTATTTACATGCTCAGATGTTGATAACGTAAGTGAAATACGCATCACGTTTCCTATCTCAAATAACATAGGGCCCCGTCTTACAAAGAGTTGATATCAATCGCAACTTATTTGCGATTGATATCAATCGCAACTATGTACATAAGAGATAGGAGACTGCAACTTGCGATTGATTGGACGGGCCCAGAGCTATATATAAGTGAATACGCGTAGGACTTTTGTTGCTCGCAGTTGCCATTCGTTTACATTATTTTTCACGGTCTTACCGCATCCTACATGTATTTGACCGAGCCTTTAGTAGCAAAAGTGAATTTTGCAGACAAATTATTGTTGAATTACCATTGTTAATTTTTCATCTATACTTTTGAACTGCCCACCCCCTACAAAATAACGGCAGTGGTTTGATATTTCTGTTCCCTGTGTTATTTATTGTCATTAGTCGCAAACGAAATTGACATGAATTGATTTGATTTATTTCTCTTTATTACCTTTAAAAAACAAATTACTTTGCAAACTAATTACAATATAGTAACAAATAACATGAAAATGTATACATTATTAAAGTAAGGTTATTGCATAATCGCGTTAACGTCAACGAATCATACAGAAGGTGTGTAAATAAAAAGGGTATGACTATTTACAACAAAATAAAATGTTAAAATAAGAAGGCTAAAAATTGTACGCGTTTTTTTTTTGTTTTTTTGAGGGGGCATTTGTCCTGCAAGATTTAAACAGAAGCTTTATATGCTTTATATCCAGTTTTTGAGGAAAAATTTAGCGCCAACTCAGCTAGTTGGTGAATAAGCTGGTGGGGGGTAAGAGCACTTCTTTTAAAATAAAAATCGCCACGTGGATCCGCGCCTGCATTTCAGCAACATTTGTAAATCACTGGTATCGAATTAGAAATAAACCACGTTTGAATTTTATTTGAGGGGTCAACTGCCCCAAGCCCCCCCCATCAGTACGCCAGTGCTTCCTGGTTATTTGGAAATGTGTCAGTTTGCAACAGAAATGGAGAAACGCGCATTTTGTTGAAAATCATGTGATATCACGAACATTTATAAATCGCTTGTATGGAATTGAAAATAAGTCATGGTTTAATTTTATTAGAGGGGCAAGCGCCCCCAAGCCATCCCCAAACCAGTTCGCCAGTGGATTACAATGTTCGGAGAAAGTTGGTTTGCATGTCGGGAAGCAGAAAATATTAGAGACTGAAAAAACGGAAGTTTGAAAAATATTAGACAAAGCAAAAGAAAGTAAGCTCGAGGCAACGGATGGTATAGGGGTCTCTCGATTTTTTAATTTGGTATTGTGACCCTGATCAGGGGTGTCGCTTAGCGATTTAAAAGGGGGAGGTTATCGGATAAACTTGCCGACAAATTTGCCAATAATTTTCCAAAAAAGGATAAATAAAAGTAACATTAAAACATGCAATGTTATCATATTTCAAAATTTGGCAAAATAGGTTTTTCTTTTTTGAAGAACATATATCAAAATAGCCACCGCCTCCGCCCCCCCAAAAAAAAGAGAGCATTCCAAGACCCCTGTAAAAAAAAACCTACCTCTCACGAATGCACTGCCACCAGCTACACATTGAGACATATCTCTCGACTCGTTGCACTGTGTATGTCTCAGTGTAATATGCTGGGCGCCTGTAGAAAATGATAAAACATATTTGTATATATATCAAAGATAGATATGAGTTAAGGGATAACGGAGAATGGGTTTAGGATTTTCCTCCTAAATGTGATGCTGGGAATTCGGTCCAACATTGGAAGGATGTAGACAAAATTGGTCATAACATTCGATGATAGGTAGCTGTTAGCGATCAGGGTTGATAGCACAGTGAATACTTTGTTTCGTTTATTTATCGTTACTTATTGTTTTGTTTTGTTTTTAATAAATTCTAACGTCTCTTCATGATATTCCTTTTTTTACCATCTAAACAATGATTCTAACTTGCTGTCCCCTTTCAAGACCATAAGTGTAGTAGACTATATTTCGGTGAAGTTAAATTAGAAAATGAACATCTAACTTTACTATTTATGCCTATTTGAAATAAATTTGTAAGAATTTAGCACATTTTCTTCACCTCTTGTTACTCCTAAACAATAACAAAAAAGAAAAATGAAAATATCTTGCTATATGTCAGCTAAAAGAAATTTTTGTGGGCTTGTAATGATATATATATATATATATATATATATATATATATATATATATATATATATATATATATATATATATAAAATTGCGCTTGGACTCTTAGATTAAATAAATCAATTATGCTAAGTTTGCACCTCCATAGTAATACTTTTAATGTTTACCCCGGCAGGTCAATTAATTTACAAATGTAGACTACATATATAGTAACTGAATTTTGATCAGGAAAGTTGTACAAAAAGAAAAAGGGTATACCTATCAGATCATGGTTTAGTCAAATTACACTCCTTCTTCCCAGTACTACATCTATGTTATTTTTATGCTTTCAATATATCACCACTACATAATTTATCTCAGTGTTTGTATAATTATATCATTGGAATATTTCGTGAAATGTGAACAAAATATTTAAATAAAAAAAATGTCCATTTGAAATTTGAAATTCGTTCATTTCGGCTAAAGTGGATTCATAATTACGATTCATAAGGTTTTTGACCAATTATCTCATACCTGGTTGTAACGTTGCAAACATTCGGATCACCTGGGCTGAGGCTTGTCGGTGTGCTACTTGCCGAGCTATTTTCCAAAGCAAACATCAGCAGCAGCAGCAACACGATACCAAGAATTTCACTTTTTCTTTGCTCCATCTGGTTTCCAGCTTCAACGAATAAATGTCTGAAGTAAATTGCCATCGACCAAGGTGTCACTTCTATTCAATGTTCTAATTTCCTAAACTATTCGCTCGTTCAAACCAGACGATTTGATTACTAACTCAGTTATAATCGACGTGGTTTGATAAATATTAAACATGAAGTAAAGAAGTTAGGATTAGGGTGTGTCAGCTTATTCCATTGTATTCCTGACAAGTACTTGCAAAAGAACGGACGATTAAAATATGGTTGTATCTATAAAAAACTTGCAATGGGAACTCTTTTGAAAATTCGGCAAAAAGTCGTTTGCTCTTACTTTTGAGAGCTACGATGACAAATTCAAACGATTTTTGTTTCATGTGCTAACTGTTGATGACTGTAATCCGATGAAGAAACGTAGACGTCCATTTGATGTTCGTCGAACAATAGACTATCACAAAGAGCTCCTTCTTCTGTGTCATTTATAACTCAGGTGTACCACCGAAATGAATATTGATAGCTCTTGATTCTACAGGTAAGGCAAGTGAGTTGTTCGTGATGCATTTAAGGGCATTGACTATTTGAATGATATGAACTTTGTGCATACACTGACGTCGGCGGAAGGAAAAACACAAAGGGGAGGATGGATTAAGCACAAGATAAGGTTAATGACGGCAAAAATGGTTGCATCTATTAGAGTGGTTAACAGGGGAATGAGGATTTCCCTGATTTGTTAGGTTGACATTTCCCAAGCATTTTTATTTAATTAGTTATTTAATTAGTTATTCATTTAGTTATTTATTTAGTTATTTATTATTTTTTTTATGGGGGATGGGGTGGTTGGAAAAGCACTTATTTTTATGTTCGTACGTGTGCGTAAGTGGTATGATGACAAATCCTGGATACGAAGCAGGCAAGATATGTCAGCCCCCCATCCCCCGGAAAATGTCCCCGTATGCCTATGATTAAAATAAAACAAAATAATCTAGGCTCACTTGATATCACTGGATTATGAAGAAATAAAGAGGAGAGAATGAGAGCAGATGGCTAACGAGGAGTAGTTAAGATATATGTTGCCTAAATTTGGTCATAATTCATAAGTTTAACCGTCTGACCACAGTTTTTCTGGCCCTGACTACAAGTAGAACAAAACAACAACAAAAAGGCCCCCAATATAAAAATAAATAAAAGGGTATCAGAATCAATGTATCTATTAACGAGAAAGGGAGAGGAAGAGAGAGACAAAGGTGGATAGAAATAGAGAGAGAGAGAGAGAAAGAGAGAGAGAGAGAAAAAGAGAGTAGAGAGTAGAGAGAGAGAAAAAGATAGATTAAGAGAAAGAGAGTGTAAGAGAGAGAGAGAGTGAAAGAGAGAAAGGGAGAGTGAGAAAGAAAGAAAGAGAGAGAGAGAGAGAGTAGAAGAGAGAGAGAGAGAGAGAGAAAGAAAAAAAAGAGAGGGAGAGAGGCGGGGGGTATCGCCTGCCAATGATTGATCCGGGTTCAACTTTCTTCTTCTTCCCTTTTCCTTTTACTGTCATTAAAATTATTTGTCTCCTATAGATCGTTTCTAATTCCTCTTTTTTTGACAAAAGAGATCTTCTCAGTGTCCCCAATTCTAGTCACACACCAAGATATGAGATGAAATATCCGGAATCGGCAATTATACCCTCATACATTGAAGCAATTTAAAGGGCTGGATAAGAAATCTCTATACGGAAGTGAGGTAACTCACCTTTAGATGTATTTAGGATCAGTTTCGATTGACCTTGCCCAACAAGTCATTATCCTTTTAGTTCGTTAAAGGGGTGTACATGGTGCTAGTCAATGTCATGTTTGGTGGAAAATTGATATCTTTCTTTGTTACTCTAGTTGGCCTAAGACTAAACCGATTATCAGTTTCGATTATCACTTTTAGCTTTAACAATTAATGACGATAATAATAATGATAATAATGAAAATAATAATAATAATAACAACAACAATAATAGGGCCTTACTTACCTAGGGTTGCCACATCAGTATTAATACTGCTCTTCCTGCGGGCCCTGCAATTATCATCACCCAAGCTACTGTCATGTACCCAGTTACACCCGGGTGGAGAGTGGTAAATGTGGATTATTGTCTTACCAACGGACATTAGTGCCTGGGATTCGAACCATCAACCATAGATTAAGAATGAACCACTATATCACGCCACCTCCACTTGTATGAGGACAAACAGGTTGACTTTTTAGTCCTACTGGACTGTAAATTAAAAGTTTCATACAATTTCATCACTGAATTATTACAAATTGAGCGAATTCGCCGTAACACTAGATGTTAATTGGAAATTATAATCCTAAAAATCAACGCTAATCGTCGGATTTCTCAAGAATGCAGACATCCCATCTAGACAATTTTTAAAGAGAAGAGTTTTACCCTGACATTTTTATTCCAAAATACATGTATAACTAATGCCTCGTTGACACTTGCACGCATTTTGGTCCCGCACTGCCCGCTCTATGGCGTGCCAATGCGTTCCGATTAGTGGCACGCAGTCGCACGCAGGGTCACGTCTAATTTACGAAAAGTTCACGCAATGCGTAACCACTAGGACACATTCGTAGACTATGCGCATGGCATGCGAAAACTGCGCGGGAAGTATGCGCAGCCAATGCGCAAATTGTGAGCAAATTAGTCGTTAACTACTATTTTGAACATTTTGAAAATTCTGTCACGCATTTCACGCACGGCCCGCATCCGCCTGCATCCTCCCGCACGCTACCACGAATACTTCCCGCATTGGCACGCAAGAGTATGTGTCTATGCGCAAACTATGCGCAAACCAAAATGCGGGCAAGTGTCAACGGGGCATATGAAATCTGTGTTTTTTCTCTCATCAGTTGGACTTTTAGCAACACAGACTTTCGAAAAATTAACCTTAGGAAATTTCGGTAGCCTTCTCTACCAACAATTGAAATTAGCCAATTTCAATGATGTATTATGTAATCCAAAGACGATTACTATAAACAGAAGGGTCTAGAAATTGCCCGTGAGTAGATTTTTGAAAGTCCTTGCGACCGTGTTCCTTGATAAATATTTATCGCAGGTAATTTATAATTCTCGGCATTTCTTTTAATTGTACAATACAAAGTTATAGCAAGAGCTAGAAAAATCGTGTATTTGAAATACTATGTCGGTTTCATTGTTCATGGGTTTATTTCAATAATTCAATTCAATTCAATTCAATTTGTTTGTGAAAGATTATACGCATTATTGATTGCGAATTATTTAAAAATTGTTATCATTTTTTAATGAAAAAAATACACAAAAATGGACGCAGTGGTAAACAGGTCAAATAATAAAAGGATATCCTGATGTCACCAATACGCAGTATTTCCCTCCCTCAGAAAAACCACACATCAACAAGGAAGCTAAGGATCATCATTACAACCATTCAACTCCTTGCTTCCTCATGTCAGCCAATTCATTTCAATTTCTTTTTGTTATTTCATCATCTTACAAAGAGTATTTGCCAATGTAATATTGATTTTTTTTTTAAATTCATATCGCTGTAAAGATCGTACATCATTATAAAAAAGGTGGTGGATCAGGCTATTGAAATTGCCTTATAGGTTGATTTCTCTACTTTCTTTCGCTGCCGAAGTGATTTTATAATACAATAATATACAGAGATAGTCACATGTGCTAGTACGTCCGGTAACTTAATACTCCCTGTAGTAGTCTACAAGAAGAAAAAAAAGGGGGCATAAGTATGAATGTATTAATTATGTGAACCACCACACCAACAAATTAATTCCAGAAAATATTATATAAATAAAAATTTCAATACGTGTGTGCATGCGTGCGTTTGTGTGTGTGTGTGTGTGTGTGTGTGAGCGCGCATGTGTTTGTATACCTGTTAAATCGTTCCTTCTGTCCATAATTTTGTTTCAAAGCACTTCATTGGCAAGTGCAATGATTGACCTAATTTGACCCATATATCAACTGGTTTGTTGTTGTGATCATCCGATCATATTATCAGGTGATCATAATTATACCTGCAGAATTTCAATAAGGCTTTAAGGGCCTGCCAATCGGAGGTCTATAAAAACAATTAAAGTTCATCATAATATCTCCTTCATAAAGGTGCGCCCAAAACAAAAGTATCATGTTTACTGTATCTCATCTCACCTTCCGTACTTAAACCCTTAAATTAAAGATTGTTTTGGACGTTGGATATGTTTTTTTTTATATTGGAGATAGTTGCTATGTAACTTTTGAAGAAGAAAAACATGTCATTCGACACTGACATGAAGCATTATTTGGTAATTAAAATTATTCCTTTAATTACGATGAATCTAGAGGAACCATTGTTCGTACCGTGAAACGAACAGAACACTCTCTTTTCTTGTTATCCTTGTTGAAAAGAACATTAGCTTATTCATAGTAGATGATGACCGTCTATATCAAAAAATCTACTCACATTGTCCGTTCAAAAGGTTGATAATTTTTATTAAAACTTCAACGATCTATTTTTGTACACTTAATGGCAAATTAATGAAGAATACGACTACTTTCTCGACCTTGTCTAAACTTAAATTCATGAATGTTTCACCATTTACCTCTTCATTTTTCGTTCTACTTTTATTTCAACAAAAATTGTGCATTCATACGATTATGAAAGGAACCGAGAAAGCGATTCCAAACACTTGTCGATATCTGCTTTGTTTTGAATGCAAACAAATGTAGAATAAATTTGATTCTGCTTTTCCACCTTTCAATGACTTCTTTATCTCTCTTAACTTGTCCCGTTCTTCTCCCATCTGAGCTTTCATTCTCCTAATCGCTTTGACATTTTCTCGTCACCCTCCTTCACTCTTGGAGATAAACACATCTAAATATCAAATCTCGTACTCACTGATTGTGATTTAATTTGAAAGGTTTTGACAAATCTGGCTATATTTGATGCACACCCATTCCTCTTTTCATGAAATGGATCACCGCGAGTATTCATTGGTGTTTCATTATTGCTGGCAAGACTTTCATTAATTTGAATTGATATCATTTTATACTCGTTTCCTTTGCTAGTTGTTTGAATCTAAACAGGAACATTAACTTCACAGCTCATTTTTAGTCTGATGTCCATATAGGTGTGATAATACAATGTACTTAAGTATTATTGGTGTGGCAAAGAAATAGGGAAGTTTTTAGTTGGTTTGATACCGGCGAATTGAGAATAATCTTCCGAATTGTTTAAAAACAGGACGTTGATCTTCCGGTAAACACATTTTAGTTAAGGCTTCATTTTCAAAACGTGGAGTCATGTAACAAATTTATCGTCACCGGAACAATCCCGGGTTTTCACGAGGAATATTCATGCCTGTTTTAATAGTTCCTCAAAAGGTGAGATTCTAGGCTTAGCTATGGGGTAACAGGTGCCCTCCACCCGATAAATGGGGGGGGGGGCGGGAGGGAGGAAAGGAGTTGTAAAATAAATCAAGGCATCATCATTCCTATCATCCTTGTTATCATGTTATCATCATCCCTCTCCTTTGGAGCCAGAAGGGCGTTAATCATATCCTTTTACTTTTAATGCCCTTCTGGCTCCAAACAGATGGAATCAATCATTTTCTCTTTTACTCAAAACAATATGCAATTTTTACATTACACATTCTAGATGAAGTAATAATGAATTTATAATTCACAGGTAATAAACATAACACTTGCTCATTTCCAATTATTTTTTTAAGATTATCAAATTAATTTTCAATACATGTATACGTTTTACTGAGTAAGTTGAATATCTTAAGTTTTTAGTTCCATGTTCGATGCTTTTTATCTCATTAAACCAATAAAATTAATACAATCAACACATAAAAAATACAATCATCACAATCTTTATCACAATCACCATCGTTATCGTCATCATCATCATCGTCGTCGTTATCATCGTCGTCGTCATCATCATCACCATCCTCAACATCGCCATATTTTGTCATCATCTTCATCTCTATAAATATCATTTCATAATACTGCAATAACTATTCGATAGTATAATACTGAAACAGATTAAATATATATATATTTGTCTTCACTAGAGAGATGTTTAATTCATATAACACGAAAATTGTGACCACCTTCATCGAAATTAAGTTTCGTAAAGGAAATATTTTGATTTTAAAAACACTTCATTATATATTCAGTAAACTCGGATTCAAATATGTATTGTCTGATAATCTTTGGATTCGAATTCAGATCATCTATAGATTACTTTTTACTCAATCAGATTTTCTAAAAATTTATGAATAAATATATCGTTATCGTCAAAATGTCACATGGATTCATCTAAAGGAAGCATTTTATTTTACACTATTAAAATTGATTAAATGTAAATACTATCATTCTTGATTTTCAGTCTAATAAATATGATTAATTATTGAATGCAAGATTTCAATACAAAATAATAACTGTAGATATCCGACTGACGGCAAATGATTACATCCAAGGTTATCAGCCTCAAAGGAAACAGGGGCACGTGCCGACCGAATTAAGGAAAAAAGTAATGGGAAAAGGGGGAGATAAAGAATGTAAACGAGGGAAGGTAACGTAAAACTAAGATGACACGACACCAGCCCTCCCCTTTCCAACACCATTATCTTCACCCTATGGACGTGTTCTCTAGCAAATCTTCCGCCTAGTAAGAACGGTGCCCCCTAGCTACCCACCCCGACATCATTGCCCAATGAATGATTGTACCAACGCTACGCCACTGATTTGATACAATGGGCAATACGGCCAGGGGCGGAGATCCCGGGGGGCACGTCCCCCCTAAATTTGTAGGCACTAACTACCGGCAAAATAAAAGTGAAGTGTGAAAAATGTATATTGCTTGTTTTTTATACTTTAGTTTTGCTAAGGAATGTAATTTTTTAATACAACAAAACTTCAAAAACCTGTGAGGGGGTAGTCACTTCCGTCACCTTCGCCCTTCTCGTTCACGATGCTCCCTCGTCCCTCGCATTTCGTCCCCCCGGTCCTGAAAAGAAATCGCCGCCCCTGGTAACACCACAGTAATACTCCAGTCACACCAACGAGACCGAGGCCAGACCAACATCGAACCGAACAATTACATAACCCCGAATGACCAAGAAACGATCGGTGTGGAAACAGTTTGGGGTTGGCCTGGCGGTGTGACTGCATGAGGTGACTCAGGTGTTAAGTTTTCTATGGAAATGCCTATTATCATGATGTTGATAGGGCCCTTCTCCTATAACGCATCCTCATGATAGCCACGGTTTTGTATGATCCTACAGGTGTGGCCAGTGGCGAAGCGTGAGTCCAGTCATGGGGCACCGGTCATGCTTGGAAAATGAAATGGGAATTTACAAGGCCGCTGATTAGGGGGTGGTGTGGAAGGGGTCCCATCGACTTATTTTCTCGTCCTTTGTGTGGCATTTAATCTTCTATTTCCAAATTGTGTAATGTAATGTCCAATTTGATTCATATCATTAAGCCGTGAAGTTGCCATTTTTCTTCAAGTGTGATTCATTTGATGTGTTTCCCAACTTTATCTTCGCCTGGATCAAAGATCATTAAAGTGAAGGTTCATTGAAATTTGGAAAAAGGCAAATCACAACTCTACGGACAGAGGAAATGATAACAAAAGATATTAGCTTTTACTACGCTATTCTGGAAGAGAACAAAAATTTGTTATTTCCAGTTTAAGATGTTATGAATAGTGTTTCTTCTTGTAACAAAAAGGGCAACATAAAACAATTTTGGATGAGTAGATTACTATAATTGACTTACTTTAGTATACTCGACAATCCTTCATCAATTTAAATGATAGTTAATCGGTAACTTCATTCTATAGTATTAATCAAAAGATAATCATAAATCTGGTTTGGCACTGGTCATAATCTGTTCAGATTTCAGAATATATTTTGGATTTCGGGTGGCATTATAGAATTCGAATGTAATGATGAATGAATACAAATTTGCACATAACCTTTTTATATTCGAAATATCGACCAAAATTCATTTTAATTCAAGAATAAATAAAATAAAGTTATTAAAGAAAGATATCAGCACGTATTACAGAATGTTATAATTACACTTATGACACGATATTTTATTTCCAAGGCTCCCAACCGCTCAGTCTTTGTATGGCAGTCAAGTTCAATTCCTTGCGAACTTTCAGTTCATGTCGGCACGATTTAAACCATCGCGAATCTTTGACTTCATGCATAACTGGCGGCACGCGGTCCATATAGGGTAACAAGTCACAAAAATAGGTCATTTGCAGCTTGGGGTATTTCTGATAGACTTTACCCTGTTCTCGCCATTTGAAGTAGCTGTTATATAATTTCTCGTCCGTGGCTACGAGCTTGATATAGCGAGCGAGTTCCTCCGCGTTTTCGAAATCACTCACGTGGATGAAAGAATTCGGAGGCGCGTACTTTTCGTAGTCTGCTTTTCGCGGTCCATACACCACGGGGATGACGTCATTTTCTAACGCCGAAGCCCAGATCTTTTCTGTCAAGTAGTCATTGCACTCGGAGTTTTCGAGAGAGAGGTAAAATTTATACTTGGTGAGCATCTTGATGCATTCCTCGGATAGGCGAGGGAGACAGGTCAGGTTGCCGCAGCGTCCGTAGGTGTCGATCTGCATATGGCGCTGTAGTTCGGCCACATAGTCGTTCCTCGGCCAGAAGACCTCCTTACAATTGCTCGCCATCCATGCGATCAGTTTAGTCTTTCCTTGCATCCAATTTTTCGCCTCGCTCTTGTTAAGTTCGTCTTCAGTGAAAGGTGTAAAGTAAGCGTATGGAATGCTTATGTTTGAATACGCACCATACGTCATGTCCACGTGATACTTGAACAGGCCCAGCCGTGGGTTCCACTTGTGCATGCGAAGAACGTTCTCCATGCTGTAAAACACGACCAGTTGGTTGGCAACGGGTTTGTAGCCCAAGACATCTGTGAAGGACCATCTCATTGTGAATGGAGAAAGGCCGAAGAGGACGGCATCCATCGTCCTGGCGATGCGGAGATCGGTATCCAGATGGATCTCGAGGCCTTCTCCATTCGGGCACTGGACTATACATGGTTTGGTCTCAGGCTTCCCTTTCTCCACTCGTACACAGGCGACCAAATCTTCCAACTCGTGCCACGTCGAGATAGGATGAAGCTCAGAATGGATGTACAGACTTCGTGTTCTTTTCTTGGTTCTATCATCATGTTTTTGAGACTTGGTCACTGTTTGGTCACCATTTTCATTCCGGACATCACCATTCCACGGTTTATCAATGCTCTCAAGCTCTCCACTAGTTCTGACAAAAGACAAACTTGAGCGGTCAATTTTGTGTTTTCCTTGGCTTGGAAAAGTGACGAAGTTAAGTGTAAGGCAGACGAAGATGACGGCCAGAGTAAAAAGAATTAGTTGTAGATGATAGAGACTCAGCCGACGACACTGAAATTAAAGGGGAAAAGGACAACGCTTTCGACGTTAGCCTAACGAAATACAATGTCAACTTAATGGTGGGAGTGGTAAGGAGCTGGTGGTGTTACGCAGTGGCGGATCTAGGGGCCGGGGCCCGGGCCTCCTCCCTAGAAAAAAACATGTAAAAACACCCTTTTTTTGGAAAAAAAGAAGATGGGCCCCCTCCCCTGGCGCTCAAGGGGTGGTGGTGAAATTTTTTAAACAATTTTTTAAGGCTAAAAAAATCGGCCGGCATGATTTTGCACGATTTTCCAAGTTTCAATTTTCGGAGGCAAAAAAAAAAAAAAAAACTACCCCCTCCCACTGAGCGGAAAATCGGCCGGCACGGTTTTCAAATTTTCGCACGAAGTGGGCCCCTTTTAAGGCCCCCTCCCTTGCCGCCGGCTGGATCCGCCCCTGGTGTTACGCCAGCTGCATACAAGGCGTAAATTCCATGTGTGTGTATTGGGTTTTTTCAGACGTGTATCAATCAGATATGATTATTTACGTCTGGGGACCGACCTTTAAACGTCACCATCCGAAAGACGCGACTCAGTTTCGAACCTGCGTTCTCGGCTGAATCAGTTTGTAACTTCCACTGTTAGCTGGATTACAGGCGCACGCCACAACGCCTAGTTGTGTCAATAAACGATATTTATGCACATCCAGACACAGACGCATCCTCAAATGACCGACGCAACTTCCTGAAATCGCATACTGCCTTCAATTCCAAAGAAAACCGGGGGCCGTTTCTCGAAACCGTCAAGTCTAACCTCTTGGACAAGTGTTATATATTTAACAGGCGTTTCTATGGGATGTCCGCGAACTTTAATATAGACCAATGACAGTTTCGAGAAATGGCCCCAGGTTACAGTAAACAGACCGGCGGTACAGATCAAAAACTTTTTTTCTCTCAAAGGTTCGTGGAGATTCAATGATCTGCCGGGTCTGCGTCAAAACATTGCGTCTTTGCTTTAAGTTGGATATGTCTGATTCAACATGAAATGTTTTCGATTGACGCAACAGAACTAACATCTTGAGCTTTTTCTCTCATGTTTCAAATTCCTTATTTCCAGAAAACTATTTTAAAAGTCGGATTGGACAACGAATATAGAGATACATTGTTCCTATTCGTAAATAACTCAGAATGATACACATGTTTGGCTTAAAGAAAATTGATTTTGTTGAAAATTCTCAGTTAATTAATGCCTCTCCATCAACACACTGTACAAATATTCACTTTCAGACGATCACTCTAGTTTATCCGATTGACCACTTTAATGTAACAACGGACATGGATCATGGTTACGGTGTTGCATATTGAACCAAAAAGAAAGTAAGACAAACTACTCCCCTGTCTCGGACAAGAAATAGATATGCTATTTATAAAATGTGGAAAATGAAGCGAGTACCATTTCTTTTAAATGTTTAGGTATAAGTTGTACACACTAAACGACATACAAAAAAGAAGCATTGAAAGTAATTTGGAATAGAATTAATATCATCTCGACTGGCTCGTTATAATATCAATGAGGTCCAACAATTGGAAAGAAAAAAATTCTACTTGAACCATACTTACTAATATTCGTCTGTGTAGTTTGGCTAACGTTCCCATCCTGTCTTGGTGTTTATCAATGTCAGGCATTTGTCCTTTTCGAGTTGTAGTTCCTTTGAGTCGGTTTGAACGTGCTTCCTACAAACAGAAAGAGAGAGAGAGAGAGAGAGAGAAAGAGAGTGTGTGAAAGAAAGAAGCTTTTCTATCCAGAATATTAGGTTTACTGGTACATTTCTAAAAAAGAAAGGTACAAGAACATAACCCTGTTGAACAACTACTCATTTTTAGATGAAGCTCCCATGAAGTACTTGATAGGGTCTAGTGTTTGCATAGGCGTAAGGGCACGATTTCGCACGGTAGGGGGGGGGGGCTGGGGGCGGGGGTAGTTGACGCCTTTTCATTACAAAAACTATATTTTCGGGCACCTTTTGCTCGGATATGAGATTATGAAGCTGGAGATCAGTCGCATGGTGTTCGGCACTTAAATGATAGCAAAGGCGAGACAACTCCTTCTTATTTTATTAGCAAAATACATATTGACTTTTCGGTCGTATTATAGTCATGTACACGCCGCGCTTCAGTCACAACACTATAATTGGATGTGCGGGTGAAACACCTAAACAAACAAAAGAGGTAGAAGGAGAGGGAAGAGAATTTAAAACAGAAAAATAAGAGGGAGGAGGAGGAGGAGAAGAAGAAAGAGGTGGATGAGGATGAGGTGTCGTGGTAAAGTGGTTTATTCAAGAATAAGAAGTAGATGAAGACGAAGAAGAAGAAAATAGAAAGAACAAATAAAAGGCAGAAAATAAATGAGAAGATGGAAGCAAAGGAGAGGAGAATATGGAAAAGTAATAAGAAGAAAGGACATGTATAAAAAATAAAATGAAGAAAGTATAGGTTGAAGAAGAACAGAGGTGAATGAGATGATGTGCGCTAAGATGAAGCTTCACGCGACCAAGGAATAATTCGCGGTCACCAGTTCATCCTAACTCCGGTATTCAAAGCAATTTCTTTATGACAAGCTATTATGAGCGAAAGGTATTCTCCAGAAACACAAGGCGCATCGATATATCCATTTAACTTGAATAAAGTAAGCAAAATCAAATTACGTTACAGTTCCTGTAATAACAATAGTTATGATCAGATCGAATGAAACCCTATAAAATGCTAATGTCTTTTGTTTTTATTTAGCATTTAAAATTGCATACCAATATGCCAACAGTTTCTAATAGATGCCTAATTATCACGAACTGCACTAAAATGAAACCAAATGAATGGGAACGAGTATATTAGATACATTTCCCCTCCTTTCATAGCCTACATGAATAATGATAATGGTGGCTTCTTATAATAGCACACAATGCCGTGAAGCTCCTGGCGCACAAATATTATTACCCCAGTCATAGCTGGTGGCCAAATATGTAGCGCTCTGGCATATCGGGTACCCATGTACACCTGGGTGGAGAATGGCAAAATAATGTGGATTAATGTCTTGCCAAAGGACGTTAGTGCCTGGCTGGGATGCGAACCCTCAACCCTAGGATTAAGAGTGAAGTGAATGAAACACTATTCCATGACACCTCCAAAATCACCTCGATGACACCCTAACAATCTACATGGCATGTTAAATTTTGTTGTTTTCTACTTACGTCCACCGATAGTGCCGCCGATGAAGACCTTCATTTTAGTACTTTGATAGCAGACGAAGAAAATATCTTTAAAGAATAACAAATGTCATCTTTATCTATAAGACATGTGTCGCCAAGCAAATACACTTGATGAAAAGAGGAAACCAATTGGTTGCTCACACAGAACCCGTACAAATTATTGTTTTTAAATTGAGTGTGTTTTGTACTGCCACCGCTATAGTTCTAAAGCGACCTCGTAGAACTGTAGACACAGCGCATGGCGGGGCATATTTGGGGTTACCATTGTGCTGAGAGCATTCAAGCGAATACTCTTTTCAGAGAGAGAGAAGAAACACAGAGTTATGTAATATAAATAGACTCTTCTCTATAGATTTATGCCCCTCTCTATAGACCCACCCTCTTCAGTGCGTCGTATTCATAAATAATTCCCCAGTCATACTAACGAGACCGATAACAGAGCGATCAAAGGTCTACATTACCCCCCAATGACCAATAATCGGTCCGATCGGTGTCGGTGTGGAGTCGGTATGGCGGTGTGACTAAGGTATAAGCTCGTTTGTAGAGGAGCTTGGACTCCTTTAGTTGGAAGTTAAAAAAACCTGAATGAATGAATCTCATTTTAAAGCCTGTCCTCTCTTTTCAATTTGTTTGGTTTCTCCCTTTTCTTCCCCCTTATTTGGCAAACACGTAAACAGTGTTGGCCCTAGGTACAAGCTAAAAACAAAACCTGACGGTTTAAGAAAGTTTGCATGCCTGTGCTACATCATGTATCGAACGTTACTGTGAGAGTTTAAAAAAAATCTTTGTTCAGGAATTGGGCAAGGCTTGTGTGAGTTTTTAAGGGACGCATGTATCATATTGCTTGGTTTTACTATTGCTGGCGAAACTTTCTCATCATTAGCATGGTATATCATTATATTAGCAGGTAAGCTTTGTTATCTCAGATATAATATCATATCCACGTAATCGGAAAATATCTATGTTTCAACCATTTATTTTTGAAAATGTTCATTGGTTTTGTTTTTTTCTTATTTATTCCAAATATCGGCATAGTACATTAGCATCAAAATCATCTGCCAACAATGCAACATTCTGCTGCATATGTAGAAATGAATACCATTTATATATGTATATACATATACATGAGCGCTCACTTTATATATTTTCCATGTTTGTAGGATATGTCATTCTTATCGACCGTACTATTCAAGACGTTGGAATAATATTTTGTTCAACTGTTTAGCCATATCTATTTTATTATTGTTAATATCATTACTATTATTATTATAATTTTCATCATCATCATCATCATTGTTGTTTTTATTACTATTAATATTACTATTGACCTGGTAGGCAAAATCTAAGCTCGGTATAACGTCATTTCATGTCCAGTGTGTATGTTTGAGTCTAGAATAGGACTCATCGGTGTGCCTGGGGTATTTAGTGTATTGAGGCAAAGTCCAAGGTGTTACATTCCGTATGCTACAGACTACATCAGACACCCATTACACCCGATGGTTGTATTAGCTAGTTTAGCTTGGATCAAGCTAAACATAAAGGACATGTCTATAATTGTGAGGTTAATCTTGGTCATTAATCCATGTTGCTTGGTAACGTAAAGGACACAACATAACATGGGATTTGCCAATTTATATAATCATTAGTAAACCCCGTTGAGACAAGTGTATATGGATACAATGACATACTTCCCTGTAAGAAAACGTTAGGTAAAATAATTGCCCAATTAAGTAGAGGGTAATCATAAATTTAGTCCGACCAACAATTAGGCAGTTATCTAGAGGCCCAACTTAAGCAAATTTGCCCAATTTATAGTAAAAGGTAACCGTGATTGGCCGAAAATTTATCCAAATTAGGCCTGAAATTGCCAAAAATTCGATCACACATTCTCATGACAGGCAATTTTTACCCATTGTTTAAATAGTTCAGTAATTAGGAAACATTATGATACAACCTCATCCACGAGATTTTGATAATTTAAAGAATCACCAGGACACAATATAATTATACTCGACCATAAAAGTAAGCCACCTCCCCCTGACGCATTTCCATATAATCCGGAAAATATTTCATGAAATTAGTTCATTAAAAAAACAAAATACGCAAATTTTTACTCACATTGTGACTTCATATTTGTGAACAATTTCCATAGTGAAATAATATTTTTATAGCAGACTGTAGGAGAAGGTTGAATCTTTGCATTTCATTATATAGGCCTAATGCAGGGTTTACATGATATACTGTTTTGGATTCTTTGATCTTTCATCTTTTGTTCATGTTCTGGCGCAGTACTTGTAATTCAGATTCATGAAACTGTATTTAAGATTTTACAAAGCAATTTCATGAATTTGAGTTACAAGTTATGCGCCCGCACGTGAATTAAAGTTTGGTACTTTTTAACTCAATATCCCCCCCCCCCTCCACATGGTTCTTTATTTTCAAAACAAATTCCATCATATGCAGTATATCCATATATTATATACAAATAATATATAATAACAATATTGAGTAAAAAGGGAACCTGCGTGTCTCTTAGGTCACATTTTTACACAATGTTGTGTAAAAGTTACCACATATTGGGTAACGTTTCACCTAACTGATATGCATGTTTCCTCTTCACCGTATAGGGCTAGGCAGGAATCAATAGGTCCCCAGCAGAAATGTTTCAATTTATTCTACTTAACTGACAACATTGAAATGTAGAAGCCCATATTTTTTGCCTATTGAAATCCCCCTTTGAAACTGTCACTTATATGCACGATGGCTTTCAATTGGTAACGGTATAATTTACTTACGGGATGTGGCAGCGGCGATGCTTGGTCCAGTCAGTCTCAAGGAAAAAAACGATGTCGGTCCTATTGTAGTGCAGAATCTCAAAGACGAAGAGTAAAACGTTCATGCATGCAGTGAAGCCTTCTGCCTTGCATCATGTAACCCACACATCAGCTTTCATTTTTTGTTAAAGCTGTTAATTTGGGGAGGCGCAATGGCTCAGTGGAAGAACATTGGTCTTGTAACCAGGAGGTCCGGCTTTCGAAACCACAAGTCAACGCGCTAATGCCCTTTGGTAAGGCAGTAATGCTCATTACCAAGTCCCTCTAAAAAGGACGTAAATACGTCTGTCCACTGGTTGCTTACTTACAAGTATAGCAGTCAGGTAAAACAAACCATCAAACCAAACCAAACCAAAATCGTTATGCTTGGCTATAATCATCTGTGGCATTTTCGAAGTAAATATTCCTCCTACACTGATGCTTAAAATTCATTTGCATCATGAAGGACTATCAAACTCACCCTAGTGACAACTTCTCCGAACTAAAATGTGGAGTTGAGTCAATAGGATAAGTTGTTTGAGGACCAAGCAGGAGTGTAGAACAATTTTGTAAAAGGTTAAGCAAACAAGACGGGCTTCAACATCGCCTTCCATTAGAGTGGCTGATTTCAAGAATGAATAATTTATTCCGATCTAGCCTTGTTTTCTTTTAACATCTTATTTTACTTTCTCAAATATGCAAGTTTTGTTCATTTGCACTGCAATAGGTAAGTTTGCTTCCATGTTTTATAAGACTAGAGATGTTATTACAAATTAGCATCGTGAGCTGCAAACAGCTAAAGAGCAAAGTTCGGAACAATGTATTATGGGATCATTTGATAACGGTATTTCGGTTTTTTCGAACGATGAATAATCACTAATTATCATAATTCATTAATAATTAATACTGTCTCTCAAAGGTTATCCTCAGTTTTGCAAATCAGATAGATAGATAGATAGATTTTTATTCGACAAGCTTCCAACATATACAATAATAACAGATCAGAAATAAGTCAGCTTGAACAGTGGGGTCCCCTACAGACATGTACAAAATTAATAAGTGAAAATAGTAATATTTACAGACAGATAAGAACCATAAAAAGAATTACTTATTAAAGATAATTATAATAACAACATTAAACTGATGATGGAAATGATAAAGAGTACAAGAAGAAAAAGAAGAAGGAGAAGAAGAAAAAGAGGAGGAGGAAGAAGAGGAAAATAATGATGAATTTGTAGAATTTCTATAACGTACAAAAACATAAGTATATACAAAATGAAAAAGTATGAACCGGCAGAAGAATACAAATTTCAATCATATAACATGTCATTCACTTCTCTTCTCTGACTCTCAAGTATTAGGTATTCCTTTAATTTCCTCTTAAAATGAGCATAGTTTTCTATTTCCTTTACACCATTGGGAAGGGAATTCCAATGTTTTATGGCATTGTAATAAAACGAATTTCCAATACTACCTACTCTTTCTGGTAAGTTAAAGTTGAATCGGCTATTTCTTGTATTATAATCATGAACGTCAGTAACAAGATCGAAGTTGGATCGAATATAATGATTCGACCTAGTATGATAAATTTTATGCACGTGATGCAATACGAGTTGTTTTGATCTTTGGTCGACTTCAAGAAAACCAGCTTTAGAAAGTTCGCAGTAGCCAACATGAGTTCTTGGACCAGAACAGTTGATAAATCTCGCCATTTTGTTCTGTATAATCTTCAACTTCTTTTGATCTGATTTGTTTATGTTACTATACCATGCAGGGTTAGCATAGTCAAATAAACATTGAATAAGAGCAAAACAGAGTGTACGTCTTGCTTTTAAATCCATACAATCCATCAAGCAGCATTTAGACTTTTCAGAACGTTATTGATCAATCTAAAGACCGCTAGTCATGGAGATTGATCTGAGAAGATACAAAATTTATCAAGAATGAACCATATTATCACAATCATGGCATGAAAAGAGGTCAGAAAATATTATTCCAACTGTATGGGCAACAGTGTATTCTGAAAGGCAGAAAAAAAGCTAGAAAGTTATGCTCATCTGAACGAGGATACTGGGTCAAGTAATTGTGAATCACGTGTTAATGTTTCTAAGTAGGAATCAGATGCATTGTGATAAGGAAAATAAAATAAAAAACCAACAACAAATAAACAAACAACAGACGAACAAACAGAGAAAACAAAAATTAAAAACAAACAAACGGATCAAGAAAATATTCCGTCATGTTTTTCACAAACTCTACCTCTAGAACCGCTACAGACAATAACTCCTTGTATTTTGTCATTTTTTTTTCTTGTCAGGGTTTATTAAATATCAGACGAGAAACTTTTAAACAAACCGTCCAAATACACAATAAATCGAGACTAATGTTAGCATTTTACGTTATGCAAAAACAGATTACTTCTTTAACAATCTGAATTTCATAGAAATGATATTAAAAACACTTGGAAGCTAATTAACAATGCACTTAATAGAAACAGTAATAAGCAGGATATTCAAGAGATTTTGGTCGGAAACACATGCTTTAAAGTGCCTGTTCAAAGAAAATCACAAATATGGCAAATAACGTATAACTAGAAACTGGTAAGCTAACAGATGGCCATCGTACAAGTTTTAGGTCAACTACATATCGGGTGATATATAAAAATACATACAAAATTCACCTCGATAGCATCTGGGATATGCGAGAGATTCGCCAGAAAAATAACGATGTTTTAATGCCGTCACAATATGAACCAATCCTGCCCAAGCAGACGACATCCCATAAAGAATGAACATAATTGCAATGCTATTATTTCTCAAATTATAATGAGTTTAGTGTATATAAATGTGATGGAATTTTACACCATTCAAAAAGGGATATGAAACCGATTCTG
>CP137666.1:7791809-7809471 GCA_037976565.1 Mesocentrotus franciscanus | reverse complement strand
AGAGCCTGCTTCTATTGCTGAGAGTTTCAATGATTACTTTGTAAATATAGGACCTAATCTTGCACATGCCATCCCCACCTCAAATCAATCATTTCATACATTTCTAGATCGTCGAAATCCTGAACCTCTATTTTTTGTCCCGGTACAAGAGGTATAGGTTATTGATATTGTTAATAATTTAAGGAGTAAAAAGAGCACTGGATATGATGGCATATCAAATATACTACTTAAAAATGTTATTTCCGAAATAGTCATCCCACTAACCCATATATTTAACCTCTCTTTTGTATGTGGTGACGTACCCTTTTTAATGAAAAGAGCCAAAGTAGTACCTGTAATTAAAAAAGGTGACTCACGTGAACAGGGAAATTATAGGCCAATTTCTTTACTTACCTCTTTTTCCAAAATATTAGAAAAACTTGTGTATTCACGAACTATAAATTTCCTTATACAACACAATTTACTTAGTGATGATCAATTTGGATTTAGAAAAAACACTCCACAAGTCATGCTATGTTAACACTCATTAATAAAATTGTTTGTGCAATCGATAACTCTTGTCACACAATCCGTTTATTTCTAGACTTCTCAAAGGCGTTCGATACTATTGACCATACATTTCTTCTTAATAAACTGTCTCACTACGGTGTCAGAGGGAAGGCCCTTGAGTGGTTTAGAAGCTACCTTTCGGATAGAATTCAATACACCTCTTTAAATAACTTCCAGTCATCAATTGAAAATATTACCTGTGGGTAATACTATATATAAATGATTTCAAACGATCATCTTATATTTTATCTTTCATATTATTTGCTGATGACTCTAATATTTTTCTCTCATGTCATGACCCACAAACTCTCCTAAATACAATTAACTCAGAATTAGTTTTGGTTCAAAGTTGGATACAAGCCAACAAACTATCATTGAATATTAAAATATTAAAAAGACAAATTATATGATATTATGCAACACTATTGATCATCTTCCTGGTCCTGTTCAAATAAATGGTATCGAAGTAGAATGTGTTCAAAGTACAAAATTCCTTGGAATTTATGTTGATCGCAAATTGACATGGAAAGTGCATATTAATTATTTATGTAAATTATAATCAAGAAACATTGGTATCATAAATCATGTTAAAAATACATTTCCTTTACCGGTTTTATCATCACTGTATACAACCCTTATTTTGCCTTACCTAAATCATGGGATTTTAGCATGAGGAAATCCTTGTAAGACTTTAATTGATCGAATATTAATTTTGCAGAAACTTGCATTAAGAATAATCCATATTCCATAATGTCTACTTTCATTCCCACACTAACCACTTATTTTTACAAGACAACATTCTTAAAATTGATGATTCGTATTCATGGTACCTCGGTATCTTTATGTTCCAACTAATTAAAAACGAGTTACCTCTCCCGATTTCCTCAATTTTTCAAAAAAAATAACGAGATACATTCATACCCCACTAGACAGTCTCACAACTTCCACACTCCTCGAATGAGAACAGCTTCGCACAAAAACAATTATTTACACCGGTCCAGTATTTTGGAATAACATAGATCCGTCTCTTAAACAAAGTACCAGTCTATACACATTTTTTTTAAAAGCTGATAATTAAATTTTTAAACACATATGCACCGTTAAACATTGAACACCGTCGCCAGTCAGCTGCATTGTTGATATTGCTGATACGTCGCTTATATATATACATGAATCTCGGTTTGTTTGACACTCGACTCAATCCCTTTCTCCCTCATTTTACTGATCTAGCCCCCTTTTTCTAGAGCTTTTGCAATCATTCATTTTCCTTAAAAAAAATAATTGTCTTTCTTTTTGCCTTCTACTATTTTCCACCATTTTTCCCCCTCTCTTTTATTTCTTTATTTTTTCCCAAAAAATTCGTAATTTCTTTGCTACGTTTTTTTTAAAATTTTTATTTTCTAAGTATACTTTGTTCAAGATATATTGTAAAACAGCATCTGAGGAACTAACACTTCAACAAGCTTTGCTTCTAGTTAGTTCCTCTTTTTCTCGTGCTATTTCTATTACATTTGTCGTTTCATTGTATATTTTTTTTGTAATATACTTATTCATTGTATTATGTTTTGCATGAGAAAGAAAACCATTTGAATTATCAAAGGTAAAATATTTATTAAAAAACAACCAGAATCTGGTCTAGACAATTTCAAGCTAACATGACGTTAACATACTTTTACACATTTTATTCGGTCGCGTCTGATATTATTCTCAAATTAAGAAGAGCAATTTACACAACGACTAAACTCGGTCCTTTGATAGTTGATATTTGTTTCGCAAACTTAGCAGGGTTTCTTGTATAAATATCAATGTTTGCATAGCTCTATCATCGAGCGTTGTCAAGTAGGGGCAAACCGTCTGAGAAGAACATTTAGTAAGATAAACTTGATGACTAAAGGTCATACTTTTATCGAGAATGACTGCAATAGAATGGAGTTTTTTTCACTGACTGATAGGTCAGCAGGAGTCGTCCCGAAGTAATCACCCATTTTTATTCATAAGATATGACCCCTCAAAGTTTCTTAGACCGTGTAAATCATTGTCAAAGGGGTTGTCAGCCTGGCCGTAGCTGTCGGGTTTAGCACTGGTCGGTCGATTTCATTCTATCTAGCCCAAACTTTGTCAGTAGGGATGGGGTGACAGAAGCTACCAAGAAACTGGGGTCAATTCTTCCCTTATAGCCACATGGACCAAATTTGTCAGAATAAGAGCTATGGCTATGACTAAGACAAAAGTTTACTGATAAGATTGTCCATCGGAAAGGGGACGTAACACTCCTCTGAAAAGAAAATAGCAAAGTGCAAGCTTTGCTGCCTTTAAATTGTATGAATATAAAGAAAAAGCATATTTTACATTCTGAACTTGATAACTCAAGACCGTTTCATTCAGTTCACTTAAAATTTTCAAGGTGCAATTTGAGTATTATGATTTTCTTGAGGTGCAATTTGGTGTCAAATGATCATTTCATTAATAATTTTTTTATAATTTAAATATGTTATTGCTTCATCAACAGCAGCCAAAATATATTGACATGATTATGAAAACGCTGTCATATGGTCTGAGTAACTTTGAGGGATCAAATCTTATAGGAAAAATGTTGTTACTATTTCGGGACAGGCTCCCATAGACTATCAAACATAAGAATAAATAGTGAGTGGATTTTCTTATTCTTTGTATGTCAGTTTGGAAGAAATTCAGAGTAGAAATGTTCCCTAAAAATGATTGCTCTTCAAATGCTTTAATGGGCTGAAAGATTTGGACAAACTTTCGTGCCACAAGTCAATTTTTGTTTCTAACTTTCATCATTCCAAAACCTCACTGTTTACATGAATTCTGAATGTACTACGTAATCAACCCTTCTTCATTTCTACCAGTTTCTTATAGAATGAAATCGCATGACCAGTACTCAGCTTTGTCTTTCATTGCTTTGATTGTGTATGCCTATACTGTAGAATTATTTTCTACTCCTGTCGTTTCCACTCCTGTCATCATTGTATGATGGTATCAGGGTCATTACAGTAAAACCTGTCTATAAAGGCCACTCAAGGGAAACAGAAAAAGTGGACACTTTATATTGATGGCCTTTATAAACAGACTTTACAACACACATTTCGCTCTCTAGGGAGACAATAAATTGTAGAGGGCAGTAATAGACAGAGGGTCTGTATTAAGAAGTTGCAACATGGATATGTTTTTTGAAAGGGAAACATGACAACAACAAAACTTCATATAAATGGCCTTTATGAACAGACTGTAACCTACAACACACTAGGGAAAATATAATGACCGTTATTGACAACTTCTCTTAGAGAAGTAGAACTTTGATAGGTTTATGACATAACAAATCACAATGCCAAAGATATAAAAACAATTATTTCGATGACGACATAATAATTGTATCAATAAACTTGATCCGCTATATCGTGTGTACATTTTATATGTTTGTTTGATAACTATAGGTCAAGTATCATCGCATGCTGCTGCAGGGCACACACGAGGGATTCATACTGATGCGCAAACTGGTAATATTTTTGCCTGCATGACCATGATCAGAAGTACTATTAGATCTTCATTTGGCGGAGACGTGGCAGATATTCTTCGAAGCATGAAAAATATAATGGTTAGTGTTCTTTAGAGTCACATTAGGCCCATTCACACTTCAGTATACACATCGTATACTGTCTAACAACGTGATTTCAGTAATAATGATGATAATAATACTATTACTGTTTCTTATAACTGACCAATTACAACTGAACCGACCAAAGCAGTTACAGTAAAATCGCGATATTTGGACCCCATTATAGTGTAAAGGGGCATGTTTGTGTTCAGGGCTATGTTTATACGGGCCTCCTAAGCAAAGACTTATATGGTATGCGCTAAGCAAATAAATAACTAAATTGATAAATACATGAATTAATGAATTTTAAAAAAGCCAGAATAACGATAATAATAATAATAAAAATACTAATAATAACGATAACAATAATAATAATAATAATAATAATAATGCACTGTAATAATAATAATAATAATAATAATAATAATAATAATAATAATAATAATAATAATGATGGAATATTGTCATCATAATTGCGACCTAGATATGAAGTATTAATAGCATAGTTTTCGCAGTGGCGTATCCAGAAACTATTAATTGGGGGGGGGGGTGGTAATGTATATGTGCATTCCCACGTGCGCTAAACACGTTGTAAGTTGTATTGATATTCTTTACTCGAAAAAGCTGCATAACGAGATGTGAACATGTATAAGGTTTATAATTTGGATAAGAATAGGCTGGGAGTAGTCTGGGACGATAGTTTATAAAGTTTTTGTTTTCTTTCCTTTTTCCTCTTTCTCTCCTTTCCCTCTCATTCTTTCATTATTGTAGATGTGGGCTGCCAAGGCGTGTCTCTATCCATACGCGTTCCTATTAGGCATCGTCACAATCGTCGTCATATTTCAATTGATTAACATCGTCGACCCACCTTACGTCATAAAGTCTAAGCATGGCGTCGACAAGGTCGATTATGATGACAATCCAGCAGGACCTCCGCCAAGATGTAACTGGAATGTCCATATCTTTGACAGGATCAGGACGTTGAACAAGGGTTCACAATTCACGCCTTTAATGTCGAAACTAAAGAGGGTAACGAAACACAGGTATGCGATAAGTAAGCCAATGATATGCAAAGGAGCCCCACATCAGATTCCGTGCTCGATGAAGATAACGGTATCACTGAACGAGACGGACCTGCGAAACAAGGACGCTGTGGTCTTCGGGATGTCCGCAGGGTCTATGAGAGATGCAATAGGTTTGTTAGCATCTAAACGTCGGACAGACCCGGATCAGCTTTGGGTCTTCATGACGATGCAGTCACCTCTAGAGATGAGGAAACTTCTTCCACGTATCGGTAGTTTTCCAACGCATCTCCTGTGGTCGTACATGACATCGTCCGATGTGGTCACTCCGTACGCGCAGTACGTCACAAACGAACCAATGGATAAGGACAACGTCACCTACGGACACTATGTCAGGGGGAAACGCAAACTGGTAGCTTGGATGGGGGATAACTGCGATAAGAAAGACTTCTGGCCCAGGAAAGCCTACTTGACGGAGCTGATGAAGCATATACCTGTGGATCTATACGGCGAGTGTACCAATTTGACCTGCCTTCCACGGAACTCGGAACAGTGTGGCATGTTAATGAGCCAGTACAAGTTCTTCCTAGCATTTGAGAGTTCCGAGTGCCGTGAGTACATCACCGAGTCATTCTGGCTCACCGCCCTCACACACCAGTCCGTACCTATTGTCTACGGTTCCAAGAAGGACTCCTATCTCAAGCTAGCACCACCAATGTCCTTCATCCACATCTCAGACTTTGAATCGCCTAAAGCTCTGGCCAATTATCTGATGTCACTCGATAAAAACGATGGATTGTACTCACGTTTCTTTAAATGGCGTCATTCAGGGTCCATACAGACCCGTTACCCGCCATTCAAACCCGAATCTCTTTGCAAGCTCCTCCCATTCATCGAAGATATGAAGATCAGAAAATTGGAGAAGGAAACCCTGTCAGAAACGAAATGGTTCAAGAGTTGCAGAAATAAGAATATAAGTTCAATACAGTCATTAAGTACCTGGACCCCCTGGAAATAATATTTATTTCCTATCCGTTAAAGGATGTTTGTGTCTCTTTTGATTGACAAATGTGTAACTTAAAAAAGAGCATTTTCAAAGCCTTTATCACGATCGCAAAGACTGTCAAGAAATCAACTTAAGGCCCAATTCCATTCCAAAAATAACTTACTTTTAATAGAACCAGAAAAATCAGACAAACCAATCAAAAAAATTTGAGCAAAATCGGATAACTAATAAGAAAGTTATGAATTTTTAATGACATGAAAAACTTTGAAAATCACTACACAAATTGGCAACTCACTCATGAGCCTGTGACGTATGGTCCTCACTATCCACTAATTATTTTCTTTATATTGATAATATAAATTTCCCATTTTCACCTAAGAATCTTATTTCTTCACATCAGCATCCAAGTTAGATTGTTAATGATTTTTTTTTATGTGGATGCACAAATAAAGAGTAATTTTTGTCCAGTTAAATCATAAAAAAATGAATTTTGATTAACTATTTATATAAAAATCAATAATTATGAAATACAATATTCAGAAAATAGTATCAATTCTTCAAAATTCATAAAAGTTTTTGGGAAATGTCATGCACACAATATGATACAAATCATATAACCTGGGCCAAGGCATGGGGAAATCAAGTTTTGGGGGATAAAAAGATAAGTTGTGAGGACATGACGTCACAAACTGATAACCATCTTGGCAATTTGTGTTGTGATTCTCATTGTTCCCTTTTTCAAAAATACATAACTTTCTTATTAGTTATCCGATTTTGCTCAAACCTTTTTTGATTGGTTTGTCTGATTTTTCTGCTTTTATTGAAAGTAAGTTATTTTTGGAGTGGACTTGCCCTTTAAGGGCAAATTCTAGTCTCTATTGTATATCCCATATAAATCACGGTCGGATTACGTAACATGTTATTGCAAAGTTCGTACATTTCAACATGCGATGAACACGGCTATTGAAATGACATTAATTTGATCATTTTTTAAAGTCTTTGCGAATGTTTAAATATTCAATATTATTTCCAGATTTCGATAAACATCCATCACTTTATTTTATAATTCCCGTATACCATAAGTGTTCTGTTTCAAACATATTTACATCAACATATTTTCATTTTCATTCTCATCCTCATGATGATCATCATCATCTTCACTATCATTATTTTCTTTTATTTTTTTCTTTTAATCATCCACCCTATTACGCTATCAAGCAAACGCTTATTATAGCCCTTCTTCTTCTGCAGTGTTATCAGTTACATTTTATTTTAATGTCAACATTTTATTATTATCATATTGTGTATACGTTTTAAACACAATCGTTATATTTTGTATATGTTGTATCGTTGAAATGTAATTTGATATGATTGTATGTTTTGCAAAAGAAAATATATTCAATCATCAATTCAATTCAATGTGTTCTTTGTACAGCTTTGGGAAGTCCCACAAACTGTCCATCACATCGCTTTAATAGTAGTTGATGAATTAAAGGATACCCTAGTTCTAACTAGTTTGCAGGCACAAACCCTTGTCCTTCGTTGTGGGTAACAGTGTCTGCATTTTTTAGACTATAGGCGGACAACATAATAGGCTGCTACATAGGATCTGTACTTAAGCGGCTTAGAGCTATATAGGCTGTCCTCAGGGCTTTAGGAATTATGATCACGTGTCAAATTACATTAGAGTCTGTGCCTGTGGACTAGTTTAAACTTTTATAAAGATCTCTTTTTTTTAAATCTTGAAGTGGAAGATTAAACAGAGGTGAACAAAATAGATCTCCTGTTCGTCGCAGAACATTTTCGTATGATGAGGGGTACACCCGAACCCCCTCCCCTTTATTATGATCTCGTATAGTGACGCCTATTATTCAACCCCATTCCATTAAAAAAAAATTGATATCAATTTGAATGTGATTGATGAGCATATGTCATTGGACTGTTGGTTTTTATTTTGAACATTTAAAAACAAAATCATTGGTTCAAATGGTATATAATAAAATGAATTTACTTTAATTCATTCATCATTTTATGGCGATAAATTATCATAACATTATTAGAATTATGTAAATATTCACACCTTATATAACATTATGAGCCTTCATATTCATCTTTGTCATGGATTCATGGATAGTAAAAACAGCTAAGAGTTGATTGATTGATTGAGTGAGTAAGTGAGTGAATGAATGATTAAATGATTGAATTGATTAGTTATTTGGTTGGTTGGTTGGTTGGTAGATTTTTAAATTATTAATTGATTGATTGACTGCCTGATTGATTCATTGACTATGTGTGTGTGTGGGTGTGTCTGTTCTTTTGTTTGTTTGGTAGATCCGTTGACTGAATGGTTGACTGACTTGTTGGTTAACTGAAATTATTTTTTGTTTTTTATTTTCACAAAAGGCCTATTCGAAGAGGGTTCATAAGACAGACAAATTGTTGCGCCCCTGGGCTGTCGCTCTTTATTGGAATGTCCCATTGTCCCGTTGGATTTTAACGGAAAGCTGTCTTATAAGGTACTTGCAGTGGCGTAATGAGCACCACCACTCTATGATGTTCGTACAGGCGGCCCCGCGGTACGTTTTTAAAAGTTGGGCGGGGGCTAAAGTATTTACAATCAGGTAGAGTGAGGCAAATGGAGCGTAAAGTGGAGTGAGGTCCAGGGGCAAAACCCCTGTGGGGTCAAGGGGCAGAGCCCCCAGAAGCTCAGGGGTTTTAGGCATTAAATTACGATCAGATGAGCATCCAGGGGCCCGCCTTAAGGCCCTTGGTGGGGTCCAGGGGGCAGAGCCCCCGAAAGCTCAGGGGTTTTAGGCATTTAATTACGGTCAGATGAGCATCCCATGGGCGGAGCCCCGGAAGCTCAGGGGTTTTAGGCATTTAATTACGGTCAGATGAGCAACCAGGGGCCCGCTTTATGGCCCTTGGAGGGTCCAGGGGGCAGAGCCCACGAAAGCTCAGGGAAAAATCATGCCATTTCAGCAACATTTGTAAATTACTGGTATCGAATTAGAAATAAACCACGTTTGAATTTTATTTGGGGAGTTGGCACTGTAGTCAGGAGGGGGAGGGGCCCGGGGTGGGGGGGGGGGTGCACCGGATTTTTACCAGGTGAATGAAACAAGGACTGAAGGAGGCCATCGATTAGTTTGCAAGCACAAAACATTGTCAGTCGTAGTGCGTAACAGATTCTACAGAGTGTCTGAACTAATAGACTGTGATTAGCAGAGCTAGGCTCTACTCAAGACTTTATGGAATTGTGTTTAAGTAAGTAATTAGTGTATATGCCTGCATGCAAGCCACCGATTAATTCGGAAGATGTAGAAGGGGGTCGTATCATCTTCACTTAAATCTTCATTTCCCTCTTCCCTTTCCTTCTCGTTCCTGTTTTCTTTTCTTTTCATTTTGTTCGATATGAGGAAGCTCGCGACCCCGTACTCCTATAGCTACGTTACTCATGACCTAAATCGAAAAATAGCAATGAATAAAAAATAAAAAATAAAGCTTTTCGTCCATGTAAACCTAAGAAATGAACGAAAGGCCTTTTCACTGCTATTCTTTGAATTAGCAGAAGGCCTACCAATGATGTATTGAGTTGAAACAAAAAAAATATTTAAAATAGAAAAGAAAAAAGAAATGAAGGGACAAATATTAAAAGGATGTAGCCTTTGGTATTTTTTTGTGGAATAGTTTTTTTTTTTTATTGATTTGGGTCACTTAGGATAGGGTTTGGGAGAGGATCCACTGTGCCTTGGGATGTAAAGAAACATGACCGTGTTGCTTGACTTTATGGAGCTATTTGAAAGAACAAAATCCAAACACGGTGCAGACGCGGTTCTAGTATGTTATTTTCGAGGGAACTTTGGGGGATTGGGTCAGTCTTGCATGAAGTTTCTACATGTGCCTCGCTTTCATTGATTTATAATAACAAAAAAAAAGGTAGCGGAGGGGCCTTAGAGGTACTATGTCCCATTTGCAGGCCCAAAAATGAAAAGGTTAAATTCCAGCGGCATTTGAAAGACAATACTAATTTAGAACTTCCCTCAAAACGAAGGGGCTTGAAAATGGCTTTTGGTGGGAATTTAACGACCATTAGTTGTCGAATCCACTTAAGTGATTGCAATCACCTAAGTAATAGTCTAATTTTCAGACCCTTTTACCGAATGGTCGTACGTTTTGTGCTGCACAAAGATTCAATCAGTTTAATTGTGGCCATTACAAGTAGTGGGTTATTGATGTAGACAAAAGCTCATGTACCTGTTACAGCTCATTTTATGTATGTTATTACTAAAGAAAAAAAGATGTCAGTCAGTCACTCAATAATGACAAGAAGGTTAACGGGTTTCCTTGCATAATTTGAATACTAGGACACTGCTAATGTTTAAATTTCACAGATATATGACATACATGACATATTCATAATTCCTGCAAAGTTCTACAGAATTTAAGTTGGCTGCAAAAGGGACATAAAGAGGGCTTGCCACCCCCCCCCCGATGGCCATAATACACATATTCTTATTTTATTTTTTAGTTACTTCTAGCGTTATGGACTAGATAGTTGATCTTGATTTTGAAACTTAGTCGAAAGCACTAGACTAGTGCTTCGACTAAGTTTCAAATCTTCCTTGAACAATATCTACTTTGTCCATAACGCTCTAGAAGTATAACTAAACTAACTAAAATGTACAGTGAATTTGGTTTCCAAACTCACAATACAAAGGGGCTCACAAAAAAGTACTATCCGCAGGCCTAATGTGGATTAAATGAGGATACATGAAGAAGAACAATAGATTTAACAGGGGGACAACAAAATTCTGGTCGGACAAATATGTTCAAATAGACCCGTTTACTAATCTTCTGTATATTTCTTGAAGAAAAGTTTTCCTTGGCAACTCAAAAGCTTGCCAGAGGATATAGCAACAGTTGATGTAAGCACATGGATTACATAGCAGCTAGTCGAATTAATTAAATACAAATGATGTAGTTAGCATCGAGGGGTTCTGGAAAGAAACATGCATAAATCGAAATACATCAGTAATCATGTATATTTTGGTCTGACTAATGTTGATCTCTCTCAGTTGTACAACGATACTGATTGGTTGAAAGTAAAAGTTTTGTTTTATATCTCTATGATTACAAAAAACACATTCGTTTTCAAACGCTAGCTATAGCTTCAGACCCTTCGGATATGAAGTGCGAGAGTAATTAGTACGAGTCGAGTGTGCATGGCGAACGAGTGAATAAAGAGTTGCTAGTTGTCATTTATCTTTTTAGTGTGGCATTCTCTCATTTTTTAAAAAATGTCATCATGTTATCTTAATTCTTACAATGAAACATTTTAAAATCTGATGAAAAATAATTTTAAAAAAGTTGTAAAGAAGACTATACAATAAGAGGCGGAGCAAATTCAATCAACTTGTATTGGACTACTTCTAGCGACCACAACTCAGCGACCACTCGTGTGCACCGAACCGTGACCGCATGATAACAATAGAATTGTTTGCTATGGTGTCTTCAAACCGGTATACAGAAAAGGAAGTTCTAAGAGGTACTTTTCAGATGGAAAAGGACCAGCCGGTTTCCACTGGCAACAAGTTAATTGAACCTGTACACTGTATGGTACACACGACATGCACTATACAATAATTGCATACCCTACCGACGGTGGGATGCGGGCGCGCGCGCGTGCGTGAAGTTAGCGACCGTAATGATGAATTACTTACATGATTTTAATGAGGATCTGAGATTACAGTCGCTAACTTCACAGACGCGCGCACCCGCACTACACCGTCGGTTTACACTTGTATTGTGCAGCGGTTTGCCGTGAAACCTGTGAGAAAGTGTCTTCGTTTTTAGTTTTAAAAAATACTCCAAAAAATATAAGAAAAGTGACACGAAACAGGTAAGAAAGATAACGACTTTTAAATCATGACCATTATTTAAACAAGTTATTGTTAAAGATTCATCCCGAATTGTTAGTCAGTCTACCTCTCTTTCTCTCCTTCTTCTTAATGTCATTTTCTCTCACCCCAACCCCTCTCATTCGATCTATTTCTCTCTCTCTCTATTTTCTCCAGACTATCCTTTCTTCCTCAGCCTTTGTCCCTCCCTTTCATTCCCTGCATGTTCCTCTATCTTTATAAATCTATATCTATTCATCTCTTTTCTCCTTTCTTTCTTTTATATCTACATTAATATATCTACAATTAACAACAACAACAACATAAGGGTTCCATTTGTTGGCTAACATACAAAACATATCTTTCTCTGTTCCCCTCTCTCTTCCTTCATTGTTTGTCTGTATTTCATTTGCTCTCACACATGTTTCCTCAGCTTATATCCCTTCAACTCATTCCTTGATGGTTCCTCTATTTTCTATATATCCAGATATTTTTTTTTGTATCTATCAACATATTCCTTGACTTTTCTCGCGCGCTCTAGTATCAGCCTCTTCCATTTACATCACCCCTACCCCTTTTCTCTCTCTCCCTCTCTCTCTCTCTCTCTCTGTTTCCCCTCCCCCTTTCTCTCTCTCTCTCTCTCTCTGTATATATATATATATATATATATATATATATATATATATATATCTTTCTCCTTACTCTCTCTATTTCCTCTATCCATATTATATATTTTTCTTTCTATCTATAATTATATTCCTTCCCTTCTAACGCGCGCTCTAGTACCAGCCTCTTACATTTACATTTCCTCTACCCCTTTCTCTCTCTCCTCTCTCTCTTTCTCCAATTCCCTTATAATAGACATCTTCTTTTAAGTTTTCCTTTTTCCTTCTCATTCCTTTCCAGTCTATTTTGCCCCTCCTCTCCATCTGCCATTTACATAAAATGATTACCCTACCCCTTCTCTCTCTCTCTCTCTCTCTCTCTCTCTCTCTCTCTCTCTCTCTCTCTCTCTCTCTCTCTCTATCTCTCTTTCTCCTTAATCTCTCTATTTCATCTATCCATATCCCCTTTTCCTTCGACAAGTTCCCATTTTCCTTTGCAATAAGTGTCCATTTTTTATTCTCATAAGCGCCCCTTCACCTCTGATAATTGCCCTATTCAAATCTTAGAGCTGCCCCTTCAGCTTTGACAAGTGTCAATTTCCTTTTAATAACTACCCCTTTTTAACTCGGATAAGCGCACCTTATATTTTCACATGTACCCCTTTCCTTTCTAATAAGTGCCCCTTTCCTTATGATGAGTGCCCCATTTATAAAAAGCCTATTCCCCTTCTCATAAGTGCCCTTTTCATCTCTTGCAAATGACCCTATTCAATTATGAGAGATACTCGTTTTACTTTGAGAAGTGCCCCTTCCCCTCCTGATTAGTGCTCTTTTCATCTCTAATATTAAATGCCCCTTTTATTTTGACATGTCCCCTTTTCCTGCCTAATAAATGCTCTTTTTCCTTCTTATAAGTGCCCCTTGCCCTTTTCATAATGACCTCTTTTTATCTCTGATAAATGCCCCGTTTGTTTTAAAATGTGCCTCTTTTCCTTTTTAATTAGAGCCACTTCCCCTTCTCATTAAAGCCCCATTTCACCTCCGATAAATGCCCCTACTAAAGATCGATGCCCCCATTTATAAATTTTTTAAAAAAAAACGCACATTCCCCTTCTCTTAAGTGCCCCTTTTCATCTCTTGTAAATGACCCTATTCAATTCTGAGAGATACTCGTTTTCGCTTTGACAAGTGCCTTCCCCTCCTGATTGGTGCTCTTTTCATCTCTAATAAATGCCCCGTTTATTTATTTTAACATGTGCCACTTTTTCTTTTTAATTAGAGCCACTCCCCCTTTCTCATAATATCCCCATTTCACTTCCGATAAATGCCCCTATTAAAATCGGATCGATGCCCCATTTATAAAAAAACGCACATTCCCTTCTCTTAAGTGCCCCTTTTCATTTCTTGTAAATGACCCTATTCAATTCTGAGAGATATTCGTTTTTACTTTGACAAGTGCCTTCCCTCCTGATTGGTGCTCTTTTCATCTCTAATAAATGCCCCGTTTATTTATTTTAACATGTGCCACTTTTTCTTTTTAATTAGAGCCACTCCCCCTTCTCATAAAAACCCCATTTCACCTCCGATAAATGCCCCTATAAAATCTGATCGATGCCCCATTTATTAAAAAGAGCCCATTCCCTTCTGATAAGTGCCCTTTTTCATCTCTTGTAAATGACCCTATTCAATTATGAGAGATACTCGTTTTACTTTGAGAAGTGCCCCTCCTGATTAGTGCTCTTTTCATCTGTAATAAATGCCCCTTTTTTAATAACTACCCCTTTTTAACTCGGATAAGCGCACCTTATATTTTCACATGTACCCCTTTCCTTTCTAATAAGTGCCCCCTTTCCTTATGATGAGTGCCCCATTTATAAAAAAAAACTATTCCCCTTCTCATAAGTGCCCTTTTCATCTCTTGCAAATGACCCTATTCAATTATGAGAGATACTCGTTTTACTTTGAGAAGTGCCCCTTCCCCTCCTGATTAGTGCTCTTTTCATCTCTAATAAATGCCCCTTTTTTAATAACTACCCCTTTTTAACTCGGATAAGCACACCTTATATTATCACAAGTCATGTGCCCCTTTCCTTTCTAATAAGTGCCCCTTTTCCTTATGATGAGTGCCCCCATTTATTAAAAAAAACCTATACCCCTTCTCATAAGTGCCCTTTTCATCTCTTGCAAATGACCCTATTCAATTATGAGAGATACTCGTTTTTTTTATTTGAGAAGTGCCCCTTCCCCTCCTGATTAGTGCTCTTTTCATCTCTAATAAATGCCCCTTTTATTTTGATACGTCCCCTTTTCCTGGCTAATAAATACTCTTTTCCTTCTTAAAAGTGCCCCTTCTCCTTCTCATAATGACCCCTTTCTATCTCTGATAAATGCCCGTTTATTTTAAAATGTGCCTCTTTTCCTTTGTAATTAGAGCCACTTCCCCCTTCTCATTAAAGCCCCATTTCACCTCCGATAAATGCCCCTACTAAAGATCGATGCCCCATTTATAAAAAAATTAAAAAACGCACATTCCTTCTCTTAAGTGCCCTTTTTCATCTCTTGTAAATGACCCTATTCAATTCCTTATTTTAACATGTGCCACTTTTTCTTTTTAATTAGAGCCACTTTCCCCTTCTCATAAAAGTCCCATTTCACCGATAAATGCCCCTATTAAAATCTGATCGATGCCCTTTTCTTTCAACAAATGCACATTTCCCTTTGTTAGTAGTGCCCTTTTTCATTCTCATAAGTGCCTCTTTTCATATATGATCAGTGCCCTTTTCAGATGCGATAAGTGTCCCTTTTCACTTCTGATAATTACCCTTTTAACAATGATACGTGCCCCTTTTTCCTTTCTAATAAGGAGCCTATCCCTTTTCATAAATGCTCCTTTTCACTTCTTATAAATGCCCCTCAAAATCTGATGGGTGCCTCTTTTCTGTTCTCCCATTCTCATAAGTGCCTTTTTCATCTCTGGTGAGTGCCTTTGTACTTTGACACGTGCTCCTTTTCTTTTCTAATAAGTGTCTTATCCCTTTCGATAAGTGTCCCTTTTCTTCTCACCATTAAACGTGCCCCTAATTTCAAGCGACTAAGAGCAATTTCCCCCAAAGCTCGCTCGTATTTATAGATGTTATAATTATGTTACTTATCAAAGGTCTTTTCAGTCTTCCGTTATGAGAATGTGCTTATAACCCCATCAGGATTGGGTTTTCCTCTTTATAAGATGTAATTTTTCGCACTGCGACCTCACAAATTTTCAATTTTTTCCTCGCGCTATGCTCGCTCGCAAATGAATTTTCAGACCATCACACCTAACTGCACAGTATGATGTATAAAGTGAAACAAATATTGAAATCATCCCTGATAATGTAATCACAATATAGGGGTATATAGATACCAATGTCTAAAAAATTGTATATTTTTGCTTTGAGATTTTCCTTTGAAGGGGCCCTTTTTTTCTAGAAAGTGCCTTTTTGTTGGTGCCCCAACTTTTGAAGTCGCTCCGCCGCTTCTGCGTGACATGTTCATAATTCCTGCAAAGTTCTACAGAATTTGATGTTGGCTGCAAATGGGACATAGTACCTTTAAGTGTGTTGCAATGTGAGGATAAAGCATAAAAGGAGACCGATGGGGTGTAGGGGTATAATTGCAGCGTGACAAAATGGGGTGATAATGATGGAAGGTGAGTGGTTTGGACAAAGGCAATTGGGATGAAATGGGAGATGGGAGAAGAGGGAGAGAGAAAGAGAGAAAGAGAGAAAGAGAGTGAAACGTTTTTACCTTGAACTTGCAGAGATGCTTTTAAAATGTGCTATCACACTAAACGTTAAAGGTATATTGATTAAAAAAATATTAAAAAATAGATAACACTTATACTAACATCAATAATGATTATAATAACATTTAATGAACATGATGATATTAAAATAATAAGAATATATAAAAATAAAAATAGCCATTCATTGAATCACCAGCAGAGACGAGGCTGAATTTATTTAGGGACTTGGTATTTGACATATGATGTTAAACTTTACAATGGTACTAATTTCTTCTCCAGTATTTCTTGAAGCATTACATTCCTAATTCTACTCATAGATTTTTCTGTTGAATCTATTTGTAACCATCTATTTTCTATAACAGACCGTGCATACATGCAAACAAAAGCTCCGCAGTTATGTCCATCCATTTGTTGCGGCAGTCCATTTGGAATGATTATTTTCCATTTTCTGATATTAGTCTGTATATTAAATGAGTCTACATCTGTAAGAGCTCGAAGAAATTCACATAATTGGATTGCTCTTTTGCGGCTAGTATTGTTTCTGTGGACGCTTTTCCAAGGGGATCCATGATAGTTAAGATTAAAGCTTTGGGTTCAACTACAAAAAGAATCAAATGGCTACTATAAGATATGGGAAGTACAACTAAATTATAAAGCACCCAATTTCTGTTCCTATTGAGCCGATTTGCTTCAGCCGTATACCAATGTGGATTGCGATTTTTTGTTATTCTACTACCGGCCCAGCAAGCATCCATGACTAAAACTTGACCAGCAGACGACGGAACGTTTTGATTGACTAAGGTGATATATGATGTGATGATTACATCGTTAAACCAATCTTTAGTGGTTAGAATTGAAAGATCTCTTCTTCCCAAACAAAACTTGTTTACAGTATGACTTTCAGGTAACTCATCACTATGAATCGCAGGAATGTTATCTAATGCCTGGATTACATTTGCCCCTGGCGCCGTACGATAAATTAGTCTACGATGTTTCGTGCGATTTTAGGGGCATCGTAGGACGCTACGGTCTACGATTTTTGTGTTTACATTATCTACGAGCATCGCGCCATTTCTTGTATTGGCCCTGGTTGCGCGGAGAAGGCGCGGTGACTGTGCAGCCGCCGTGCCATTTTTAAGCGTTTGTTTGCCTCCATGTTCACCGAAAATCGTGCCTTTGCCGC
>CP137666.1:7767535-7791309 GCA_037976565.1 Mesocentrotus franciscanus | reverse complement strand
ATTGGACTACTTCTAGCGACCACAACTCAGCGACCACTCGTGTGCACCGAACCGTGACCGCATGATAACAATAGAATTGTTTGCTATGGTGTCTTCAAACCGGTATACAGAAAGGAAGTTCTAAGAGGTACTTTTGGATGGGAAAAGGAACCGGTTTCCACTGGCAACAAGTTGAATTAACCTGAGCATTGGTACACGACGCATGCAATAATTGCATACCCTACCGACGGTGGGATGCGGGCGCGCGCGTGCGTGAAGTTAGCGACCGTAATGATGAATTACTTACATGATTTTAATGAGGATCTGAGATTACAGTCGCTAACTTCACACGCGCACCCGCACTACACCGTCGGTTTACACTTGTATTGTGCAGCGGTTTGCCGTGAAACCTGTGAGAAAGTGTCTTCGTTTTTAGTTTTAAAAAATACTCCAAAAAATATAAGAAAAGTGACACGAAACAGGTAAGAAAGATAACGACTTTTAAATCATGACCATTATTTGAACAAGTTATTGTTAAAGATTCATCCCGAATTGTTAGTCAGTCTACCTCTCTTTCTCTCCCTTCTTCTTAATGTCATTTTCTCTCACCCCAACCCTCTCATTCGATCTATTTCTCTCTCTCTCTATTTTCTCCAGACTATCCTTTCTTCCTCAGCCTTTGTCCCTCCCTTTCATTCCCTGCATGTTCCTCTATCTTTATAAATCTATATCTATTCATCTCTTTTCTCCTTTCTTTCTTTTATATCTACATTAATATATCTACAATTAACAACAACAACATAAGGGTTCCATTTGTTGGCTAACATACAAAACATATCTTTCTCTGTTCCCCTCTCTCTTCCTTCATTGTTTGTCTGTATTTCATTTGCTCTCACACATGTTTCCTCAGCTTATATCCCTTCAACTCATTCCTTGATGGTTCCTCTATTTTCTATATATCCAGATATTTTTTTTTGTATCTATCAACATATTCCTTGACTTTTCTCGCGCGCTCTAGTATCAGCCTCTTCCATTTACATCACCCCTACCCCTTTTCTCTCTCTCCCTCTCTCTCTCTCTCTCTGTTTCCCCTCCCCCTTTCTCTCTCTCTCTCTCTCTCTCTGTATATATATATATATATATATATATATATATATATATATATATCTTTCTCCTTACTCTCTCTATTTCCTCTATCCATATTATATATTTTCTTTCTATCTATAATTATATTCCTTCCCTTCTAACGCGCTCTAGTACCAGCCTCTTACATTTACATTTCCTCTACCCCTTTCTCTCTCTCCCTCTCTCTCTTTCTCCAATTCCCTTATAATAGACATCTTCTTTTAAGTTTTCCTTTTTTCCTTCTCATTCCTTTCCAGTCTATTTTGCCCCTCCTCTCCATCTGCCATTTACATAAAATGATTACCCTACCCCTTCTCTCTCTCTCTCTCTCTCTCACTCTCTTTTCTCTCTCTCTCTCTCGCTCTCTCTCTCTCTCTCTCTCTCTATCTCTCTTTCTCCTTAATCTCTCTATTTCATCTATCCATATCCCCTTTTCCTTCGACAAGTTCCCATTTTCCTTTGCAATAAGTGTCCATTTTTTATTCTCATAAGCGCCCCTTCACCTCTGATAATTGCCCTATTCAAATCTTAGAGCTGCCCCTTCAGCTTTGACAAGTGTCAATTTCCTTTTAATAACTACCCCTTTTTAACTCGGATAAGCGCACCTTATATTTTCACATGTACCCCTTTCCTTTCTAATAAGTGCCCCTTTCCTTATGATGAGTGCCCCATTTATAAAAAGCCTATTCCCCTTCTCATAAGTGCCCTTTTCATCTCTTGCAAATGACCCTATTCAATTATGAGAGATACTCGTTTTACTTTGAGAAGTGCCCCTTCCCCTCCTGATTAGTGCTCTTTTCATCTCTAATATTAAATGCCCCTTTTATTTTGACATGTCCCTTTTCCTGCCTAATAAATGCTCTTTTTCCTTCTTATAAGTGCCCCTTGCCCTTTCATAATGACCTCTTTTTATCTCTGATAAATGCCCCGTTTGTTTTAAAATGTGCCTCTTTTCCTTTTTAATTAGAGCCACTTCCCCTTCTCATTAAAGCCCCATTTCACCTCCGATAAATGCCCCTACTAAAGATCGATGCCCCCATTTATAAATTTTTAAAAAAAACATTCCTTCTCTTAAGTGCCCCTTTTCATCTCTTGTAAATGACCCTATTCAATTCTGAGAGATACTCGTTTTTCTTTGACAAGTGCCTTCCCCTCCTGATTGGTGCTCTTTTCATCTCTAATAAATGCCCCGTTTATTTATTTTAACATGTGCCACTTTTTCTTTTAATTAGAGCCACTCCCCTTTCTCATAATATCCCATTTCACTTCCGATAAATGCCCCTATTAAAATCGGATCGATGCCCCCATTTATAAAAAACGCACATTCCCCTTCTCTTAAGTGCCCCTTTTCATTTCTTGTAAATGACCCTATTCAATTCTGAGAGATATTCGTTTTTACTTTGACAAGTGCCTTCCCCTCCTGATTGGTGCTCTTTTCATCTCTAATAAATGCCCCGTTTATTTATTTTAACATGTGCCACTTTTTCTTTTTAATTAGAGCCACTCCCCCTTCTCATAAAAACCCCATTTCACCTCCGATAAATGCCCCTATAAAATCTGATCGATGCCCCATTTATTAAAAAGAGCCCATTCCCCTTCTGATAAGTGCCCTTTTTCATCTCTTGTAAATGACCCTATTCAATTATGAGAGATACTCGTTTTACTTTGAGAAGTGCCCCTTCCTCCTGATTAGTGCTCTTTTCATCTGTAATAAATGCCCCTTTTTTAATAACTACCCCTTTTTAACTCGGATAAGCGCACCTTATATTTTCACATGTACCCCCTTTCCTTTCTAATAAGTGCCCCCTTTCCTTATGATGAGTGCCCCCATTTATAAAAAAAAAACTATTCCCCTTCTCATAAGTGCCCTTTTCATCTCTTGCAAATGACCCTATTCAATTATGAGAGATACTCGTTTTACTTTGAGAAGTGCCCCTTCCCCTCCTGATTAGTGCTCTTTTCATCTCTAATAAATGCCCTTTTAATAACTACCCCTTTTTAACTCGGATAAGCACACCTTATATTATCACAAGTCATGTGCCCCCTTTCCTTTCTAATAAGTGCCCCTTTTCCTTATGATGAGTGCCCCCATTTATTAAAAAAAACCTATACCCCTTCTCATAAGTGCCCTTTTCATCTCTTGCAAATGACCCTATTCAATTATGAGAGATACTCGTTTTTATTTGAGAAGTGCCCCTTCCCCTCCTGATTAGTGCTCTTTTCATCTCTAATAAATGCCCCTTTTATTTTGATACGTCCCGCTTTTCCTGGCTAATAAATACTCTTTTTCCTTCTTAAAGTGCCCCTTCTCCTTCTCATAATGACCCCTTTCTATCTCTGATAAATGCCCCGTTTATTTTAAAATGTGCCTCTTTTCCTTTGTAATTAGAGCCACTTCCCCCTTCTCATTAAAGCCCCATTTCACCTCCGATAAATGCCCCTACTAAAGATCGATGCCCCATTTATAAAAATTATAAAAAACGCACATTCCTTCTCTTAAGTGCCCTTTTTCATCTCTTGTAAATGACCCTATTCAATTCCTTATTTTAACATGTGCCACTTTTTCTTTTTAATTAGAGCCACTTCCCCTTCTCATAAAAGTCCCATTTCACCGATAAATGCCCCTATTAAAATCTGATCGATGCCCCTTTTCTTTCAACAAATGCACATTTCCCTTTGTTAGTAGTGCCCCTTTTTCATTCTCATAAGTGCCTCTTTTCATATATGATCAGTGCCCTTTTTCAGATGCCATAAGTGTCCCTTTTCACTTCTTATAATTACCCTTTTAACAATGATACGTGCCCCTTTTTCCTTTCTAATAAGGAGCCTATCCCTTTTTCATAAATGCTCCTTTTCACTTCTTCTAAATGCACCTCAAAATCTGATGGGTGCCTCTTTTCTGTTCTCCCATTCTCATAAGTGCCTTTTTCATCTCTGGTGAGTGCCTTTGTACTTTGACACGTGCTCCTTTTCTTTTCTAATAAGTGTCTTATCCCTTTCGATAAGTGTCCCCTTTTCTTCTCACCATTAAACGTGCCCCTAATTTCAAGCGACTAAGAGCAATTTCCCCCAAAGCTCGCTCGTATTTATAGATGTTATAATTATGTTACTTATCAAAGGTCTTTTCAGTCTTCCGTTATGAGAATGTGCTTATAACCCCACCAGGATTGGGTTTTTCCTCTTTAGAAGATGTAATTTTTCGCACTTCGACCTCACAAATTTTCAATTTTTTCCTCGCGCTATGCTCGCTCGCAAATGAATTTTCAGACCATCACACCTAACTGCACAGTATGATGTATAAAGTGAAACAAATATTGAAATCATCCCTGATAATGTAATCACAATATAGGGGTATATAGATACCAATGTCTAAAAATTGTATATTTTGCTTTGAGATTTTCCTTTGAAGGGGCCCTTTTTTCTAGAAAGTGCCTTTTTGTTGGTGCCCCCAACTTTTGAAGTCGCTCCGCCGCTTCTGCGTGACATGTTCATAATTCCTGCAAAGTTCTACAGAATTTGATGTTGGCTGCAAATGGGACATAGTACCTTTAAGTGTGTTGCAATGTGAGGATAAAGCATAAAAAGGAGACCGATGGGGTGTAGGGGTATAATTGCAGCGTGACAAAATGGGGGTGATAATGATGGAAGGTGAGTGGTTTGGACAAAGGCAATTGGGATGAAATGGGAGATGGGAGAAGAGGGAGAGAGAAAGAGAGAAAGAGAGAGAAAGAGAGTGAAACGTTTTTACCTTGAACTTGCAGAGATGCTTTTAAAATGTGCTATCACACTAAACGTTAAAGGTATATTGATTAAAAAAATATTAAAAAATAGATAACACTTATACTAACATCAATAATGATTATAATAACATTTAATGAACATGATGATATTAAAATAATAAGAATATATAAAAATAAAAATAGCCATTCATTGAATCACCAGCAGAGACGAGGCTGAATTTATTTAGGGACTTGGTATTTGACATATGATGTTAAACTTTACAATGGTACTAATTTCTTCTCCAGTATTTCTTGAAGCATTACATTCCTAATTCTACTCATAGATTTTTCTGTTGAATCTATTTGTAACCATCTATTTTCTATAACAGACCGTGCATACATGCAAACAAAAGCTCCGCAGTTATGTCCATCCATTTGTTGCGGCAGTCCATTTGGAATGATTATTTTCCATTTTCTGATATTAGTCTGTATATTAAATGAGTCTACATCTGTAAGAGCTCGAAGAAATTCACATAATTGGATTGCTCTTTTGCGGCTAGTATTGTTTCTGTGGACGCTTTTCCAAGGGGATCCATAATAGTTAAGATTAAAGCTTTGGGTTCAACTACAAAAAGAATCAAATGGCTACTATAAGATATGGGAAGTACAACTAAATTATAAAGCACCCAATTTCTGTTCCTATTGAGCCGATTTGCTTCAGCCGTATACCAATGTGGATTGCGATTTTTTGTTATTCTACTACCGGCCCAGCAAGCATCCATGACTAAAACTTGACCAGCAGACGACGGAACGTTTTGATTGACTAAGGTGATATATGATGTGATGATTACATCGTTAAACCAATCTTTAGTGGTTAGAATTGAAAGATCTCTTCTTCCCAAACAAAACTTGTTTACAGTATGACTTTCAGGTAACTCATCACTATGAATCGCAGGAATGTTATCTAATGCCTGGATTACATTTGCCCCTGGCGCCGTACGATAAATTAGTCTACGATGTTTCGTGCGATTTTAGGGGCATCGTAGGACGCTACGGTCTACGATTTTTGTGTTTACATTATCTACGAGCATCGCGCCATTTCTTGTATTGGCCCTCGGGTTGCGCGGAGAAGGCGCGGTGACTGTGCAGCCGCCGTGCCATTTTTAAGCGTTTGTTTGCCTCCATGTTCACCGAAAATCGTGCCTTTGCTGCACGATCAGCGCGAGTCCTCCGCGCGATGACCGTGCGGGGATTGTACAATGACACCTACGACATGTCTACGGACTACGGGCTTACGATTTTTCAAATTTGTTTAACTTCTCACGATACAAAATCGTAGAGGCCGTGGAGCCCGTGAATCCGTACGAAAATCTCACGGCCGCCTCCTGCCGCCGTACGGAGGCCGCACGGAAAAGGGGATACGGGCAGGATACGGGCTCCGTAGACTAATCGCAGGCCAAATGTAATCCAGGCATAAAACCGTATTGTTAAACCCTTTAGCTAACCCCGCTAGTGTTCCTATTAACCCTGACTTAACCGATAGTTTTCTAGTATAATCTATGACGTGTTTATTTATGTATATGAGGAAATAATCTTGGCCACTAGTTTTGTTCTGGATTTGCGTTGAGTTAAACTCGTGACTTGTTTGTTGACCACCCTTAACTAGTTTGTAAGTTTCTCCTTCCCGCTGATATGTCTCTACACCATTACTACCTACAATGACTACATTGAGCAGCTTGTAGGTACCCAGGTTCCCAAACTCCTTTGAGCATATAGGCAATGATTCTTCTATTGTTAAAGAAACATCTTTCTCTACAATCCCTATTAAAACCTTTGCAGGAGATACAAGCCTACACTGCCTGACCTTTTCGTTAGTTAAACAAGTACATTGCAATTTTTTAAAGAATGTGCTTGAAGGTGCTCCTCAGCATATTTTTCTAAAGTATGTGGAAGATCTAACATTGGAACAACTTCTACATATTTTGACACCACATGACTGCAGCGCAAGCATTTTTCAGAACACAGAACCTTAATTAGTTTGTCTGTATTACCTAATTCCTGTGCATTCAAGAAATCAGTTTTGAATTGCGATTTCATGGAAGTGAATTGGTCTGTTTTATTATTTTTGTTTCCTTCACCTTTCTCGACAGACGAAATTAATTCATTGACGTTCCCACGCCGATTGGTGCATGAAGATGCAGTCATTTCAAAAGTTTTATGATAGATAGCTATATAAGCAGCTCTATCCGAAATTTCCTCACTATTTCTATTCCGGTCATTCAAACCGACGGCCTCGTCATCAATAACGAAATAACGATTTTGACAATTTACTTTTGCTGTGTAATGCCCCAAGTTTGCGAAATCCCGTGGTGTCTTATAACTGCATTAAGATTGTAGCTGGATACGCTTTTCCCTACACTAAGTGAGATATTTCCTTCAACACGAACTCTAGTATTAACTTTGACCACGAGCCCACCCTCAGTTCTATTGCCATTTGTTCTCTGAATTTGTATGATTAGCAACTCCGGTGAGTTAATTAGCTCACGAGTAAGATGAGCCGTTTCGTGAGAGCATTTATTACATTTTAAAAGTATATCCTCAGTATGTTTAATCTGCTCATTGGCAAGGTCCTGAATGTTTACCACTTCATTATGATCTGTAATATCTGGAATAGTGACGGAGACAAAGTTTTGATTTTCTATGGAAAGACTGGTATTATCACATGTTTTGCACGTCCTCTGCACCTGCATACCAGAATTGCATAATTCTTTTAGATTACAGGCGTGGAAAAATGGAATAATTAAGCTAACTATGAACTCGTGTGCGTCTTGCTGCCTCCCTTCCTGAAATTTACAAGCATTGGTTGCTGCTCTAAATGCATTATTGATAACAGAGTTTGGGATTGTCGACCCATCACTTCTGGACATTCGTTTCAATAGTTTGAACATCTCTTTAAAAGCTAAATCCCTATGAAAGTCATTAGTAGTTATAGGTATATTATCAAAGTTTTCTATGAACGATTGTAAGTTCGGTATTCTAATGATTGATTGAACTACCGCATTGAACCAACACCTGTTATGTATATTTTTCATCCCACTTACATTCTCAAATAACCCTTGGATTTGTTAACGTACTGTAGTGGATTCCTTTTTGGCGCTTTCTGAAAAACGCCAGTCATTTGTCTCCTTGATTTTTTATTCCATTCTTCCTTTATAGTAACTGAAGAACGTTTCCTAACAGAATTTTCCGGGTTATGTTTTGGCATAGAACCAAGGGGAGACGCCGATCGGGGGACCGATGTATGATCGGATTCTTGTACATTAGGCGAAGGAAATTCATCTTTATATTTTGCTCTAGAAGGGTTTACCCTATCCTTATCCTGTCGTTTCCTACCAGTAATCCTAGTCGAATGATCGACATAACTCCGCTCAATTCCTTTCAAGTCATGTGCTAATATTGAAATAAATTCATCCACCCGATTTATCTTTTTCTTACCTAGCTGTATATTTTTCATAACTCCCATCCTCTGTTCTGCGTGTCCGGTTGTTTTAGGAATATTTGAAATTTCTGCCTTAAATTCTCCATATGACTTTTTGTCGTTGTATTTGTACCTAGAGAGATCGCCTACTAATATATTAGACCAAAGGATGCATGTTGGGAGATAGTCTTTAACTATTTTATCAAGCAATATCTCATTGGAATCTGGATTAGGACAGAGAACGTGTATATCTTGTGATTCTGCGTTTGCGACTAGACCTCTTAACCTTTCCACTTGATCTTTGAAAAAAACCTTGAAGGACGATGGTATAGCACTAAGATATTCCGCTTCTGTTGAAACAAATTGAACGCTCTGTTCTTCTGCCTCATTGTTATGTTCAGCTGGGCTAGTGTCCCCTACCCCTTGTCTGTAATCATAGTTACTTGTACCCAAATGATCTATTGCTTCATGTAGTTGTTTGGCATGAGTCATGAACAAATCGTTTTTGTATTTGGATAATAAGACAATAACCAAGCTATTGAAAATGAAAACAAATTCCTCCCAATATATTGCATTCAGTAACAAACTTATGGCGTAAGTGACAAATTTTCCTCGACAATTAATTGTTTTACCACCTGAAAGCTGTAAATCTCATCTATTCGAATATGTTTTCAGCTAAGAATAAAAAATGTCGGCCAAAGTTTGAGGCGCCATGAGAGTACGGCATCTTTTTTTGGATTGCGTACTTGGGATTTGAAGCTATTGTGCGAAATGACCGTACATTTTCAGAATACAGAGCCTATTTAAAAGTTAAACAGTAAGGTCCAGACATCTTCCCCCGGCAGGTGACCTATACCACCTGAAAGCTGGAAATCTCATCTATTCGAATATGTTTTCAGCTAAGAATAAAAATGTCGGCCAAAGTTTGAGGAGTCTTGAGAGTTAGGCACCTCATTTTGGATTGCTTGGAAGGGATTTGAAGCTATTGTGCGGAATGACCGAACATTTTCAGAATACAGAGCCTATTTAAAAGTTAAACAGTAAGGTCCAGACATCTTCCCCCGGCAGGTGACCTATACCACCTGAAAGCTGTAAATCTCATCTATTCGAATATGTTTTCAGCTAAGAATAAAAATGTCGGCCAAAGTTTGAGGCGACTTGAGAGTACGGCATCTTTTTTTGGATTGCGTACTCGGGATTTGACGCTATTGTCCGGAATGACCGAGCATTTTGAGAATACAGAGCCTATTTAAAAGTTAAACAGTAAGGTCCAGACATCTTTCCCCGGCAGGTGACCTATACCACCCGAAAGCTGGAAATCTCCTCTATTCGAATATGTTTTCAGCTAAGAATAAAAAATGTCGGCCAAAGTTTGAGGCGTCTTGAGAGTTAGGCACCTCATTTTGGATTGCTTGGAAGGGATTTGAAGCTATTGTGCGAAATGACCGAACATTTTCAGAATACAGAGCCTATTTAAAAGTTAAACAGTAAGGTCCAGACATCTTCCCCCGGCAGGTGACCTATACCACCTAAAAGCTGGAAATCTCTTCTATTCGAATATGTTTTCAGCTAAGAATAAAAATGTCGGCCAAAGTTTGAGGAGTCTTGAGAGTTAGGCACCTCATTTTGGATTGCTTGGAAGGGATTTGAAGCTATTGTGCGGAATGACCGAACATTTTCAGAATACAGAGCCTATTTAAAAGTTAAACAGTAAGGTCCAGACATCTTCCCCCGGCAGGTGACCTATACCACCTGAAAGCTGGAAATCTCCTCTATTCGAATATGTTTTCAGCTAAGAATAAAAAATGTCGGCCAAAGTTTGAGGCGCCTTGAGAGTTAGGCATCTTTTTTGGATTGCGTACTCGGGATTTGAAGCTATTGTGCGAAATGACCGAACATTTTCAGAATACAGAGCCTATTTAAAAGTTAAACAGTAAGGTCCAGACATCTTCCCCCGGCAGGTGACCTATACCACCTGAAAGCTGGAAATCTCATCTATTCGAATATGTTTTCAGCTAAGAATAAAAATGTCGGCCAAAGTTTGAGGCGCCTTGAGAGTTAGGCACTTCATTTTGGATTGCGTACTCGGGATTTGAAGCTATTGTGCGGAATGACCGACATTTTCAGAATACAGAGCCTATTTAAAAGTTAAACAGTAAGGTCCAGACATCTTCCCCCGGCAGGTGACCTATACCACCTGAAAGCTGGAAATCTCATCTATTCGAATATGTTTTCAGCTAAGAATAAAAATGTCGGCCAAAGTTTGAGGAGTCTTGAGAGTTAGGCACCTCATTTTGGATTGCTTGGAAGGGATTTGAAGCTATTGTGCGGAATGACCGAACATTTTCAGAATACAGAGCCTATTTAAAAGTTAAACAGTAAGGTCCAGACATCTTCCCCCGGCAGGTGACCTATACCACCTGAAAGCTGGAAATCTCATCTATTCGAATATGTTTTCAGCTAAGAATAAAAAATGTCGGCCAAAGTTTGAGACGCCTTGAGAGTTAGGCACTTCATTTTGGATTGCGTACTCGGGATTTGAAGCTATTGTCGGAATGACCGAGCATTTTCAGAATACAGAGCCTATTTAAAAGTTAAACAGTAAGGTCCAGACATCTTCCCCCGGCAGGTGACCTATACCACCAGAAAGCTGAAAATCTCCTCTATTCGAATATGTTTTCAGCTAAGAATAAAAATGTCGGCCAAAGTTTGAGACGCCTTGAGAGTTAGGCATCTTTTTGGATTGCTTGGAAGGGATTTGAAGCTATTGTGCGGAATGACCGAACATTTTCAGAATACAGAGCCTATTTAAAAGTTAAACAGTAAGGTCCAGACATCTTCCCCCGGCAGGTGACCTATACCACCCGAAAGCTGGAAATCTCCTCTATTCGAATATGTTTTCAGCTAAGAATAAAAATGTCGGCCAAAGTTTGAGGCGCCTTGAGAGTTAGGCACCTCATTTTGGATTGCTTTGAAGGGATTTGAAGCTATTGTGCGGAATGACCGAACATTTTCAGAATACAGAGCCTATTTAAAAGTTAAACAGTAAGGTCCAGACATCTTCCCCCGGCAGGTGACCTATACCACCAGAAAGCTGGAAATCTCCTCTATTCGAATATGTTTTCAGCTAAGAATAAAAATGTCGGCCAAAGTTTGAGGCGCCTTGAGAGTTAGGCACCTCATTTTGGATTGCGTACTGGATTTGAAGCTATTGTGCGAAATGACCGAACATTTTCAGAATACAGAGCCTATTTAAAAGTTAAACAGTAAGGTCCAGACATCTTCCCCCGGCAGGTGACCTATACCACCTGAAAGCTGGAAATCTCATCTATTCGAATATGTTTTCAGCTAAGAAAAAAATGTCGGCCAAAGTTTGAGGCGCCTTGAGAGTTAGGCACCTCATTTTGGATTGCTTGGAAGGGATTTGAAGCTATTGTGCGGAATGACCGAACATTTTCAGAATACAGAGCCTATTTAAAAGTTAAACAGTAAGGTCCAGACATCTTCCCCCGGCAGGTGACCTATACCACCTGAAAGCTGGAAATCTCATCTATTCGAATATGTTTTCAGCTAAGAATAAAAATGTCGGCCAAAGTTTGAGGCGCCTTGAGAGTAGGCATCTTTTTTGGATTGCGTACTGGATTTGAAGCTATTGTGCGAAATGACCGTACATTTTCAGAATACAGAGCCTATTTAAAAGTTAAACAGTAAGGTCCAGACATCTTCCCCGGCAGGTGACCTATACCACCTGAAAGCTGGAAATCTCATCTATTCGAATATGTTTTCAGCTAAGAATAAAAATGTCGGCCAAAGTTTGAGGCGCCTTGAGAGTTAGGCACTTCATTTTGGATTGCGTACTGGATTTGAAGCTATTGTGCGGAATGACCGAACATTTTCAGAATACAGAGCCTATTTAAAAGTTAAACAGTAAGGTCCAGACATCTTCCCCCGGCAGGTGACCTATACCACCAGAAAGCTGGAAATCTCCTCTATTCGAATATGTTTTCAGCTAAGAATAAAAATGTCGGCCAAAGTTTGAGGCGCCTTGAGAGTTAGGCACCTCATTTTGGATTGCTTGGAAGGGATTTGAAGCTATTGTGCGGAATGACCGAACATTTTCAGAATACAGAGCCTATTTAAAAGTTAAACAGTAAGGTCCAGACATCTTCCCCCGGCAGGTGACCTATACCACCTGAAAGCTGGAAATCTCATCTATTCGAATATGTTTTCAGCTAAGAATAAAAATGTCGGCCAAAGTTTGAGGCGCCTTGAGAGTTAGGCACCTCATTTTGGATTGCGTACTCGGGATTTGAAGCTATTGTGCGGAATGACCGAACATTTTCAGAATACAGAGCCTATTTAAAAGTTAAACAGTAAGGTCCAGACATCTTCCCCCGGCAGGTGACCTATACCACCAGAAAGCTGGAAATCTCCTCTATTCGAATATGTTTTCAGCTAAGAATAAAAATGTCGGCCAAAGTTTGAGGCGCCTTGAGAGTTAGGCACCTCATTTTGGATTGCTTGGAAGGGATTTGAAGCTATTGTGCGGAATGACCGAACATTTTCAGAATACAGAGCCTATTTAAAAGTTAAACAGTAAGGTCCAGACATCTTCCCCCGGCAGGTGACCTATACCACCAGAAAGCTGGAAATCTCCTCTATTCGAATATGTTTTCAGCTAAGAATAAAAATGTCGGCCAAAGTTTGAGGCGCCTTGAGAGTTAGGCACCTCATTTTGGATTGCTTGGAAGGGATTTGAAGCTATTGTGCGAAATGACCGAACATTTTCAGAATACAGAGCCTATTTAAAAGTTAAACAGTAAGGTCCAGACATCTTCCCCCGGCAGGTGACCTATACCACCTGAAAGCTGGAAATCTCCTCTATTCGAATATGTTTTCAGCTAAGAATAAAAAATGTCGGCCAAAGTTTGAGGCGCCTTGAGAGTTAGGCACCTCATTTTGGATTGCGTACTCGGGATTTGAAGCTATTGTGCGAAATGACCGTACATTTTCAGAATACAGAGCCTATTTAAAAGTTAAACAGTAAGGTCCAGACATCTTCCCCCGGCAGGTGACCTATACCACCCGAAAGCTGGAAATCTCCTCTATTCGAATATGTTTTCAGCTAAGAATAAAAATGTCGGCCAAAGTTTGAGGCGCCTTGAGAGTTAGGCACCTCATTTTGGATTGCTTGGAAGGGATTTGAAGCTATTGTGCGAAATGACCGAACATTTTCAGAATACAGAGCCTATTTAAAAGTTAAACAGTAAGGTCCAGACATCTTCCCCCGGCAGGTGACCTATACCACCTGAAAGCTGGAAATCTCATCTATTCGAATATGTTTTCAGCTAAGAAAAAAATGTCGGCCAAAGTTTGAGGCGCCTTGAGAGTTAGGCACCTCATTTTGGATTGCTTGGAAGGGATTTGAAGCTATTGTGCGGAATGACCGAACATTTTCAGAATACAGAGCCTATTTAAAAGTTAAACAGTAAGGTCCAGACATCTTCCCCCGGCAGGTGACCTATACCACCTGAAAGCTGGAAATCTCATCTATTCGAATATGTTTTCAGCTAAGAATAAAAAATGTCGGCCAAAGTTTGAGGCGCCTTGAGAGTTAGGCATCTTTTTGGATTGCGTACTCGGGATTTGAAGCTATTGTGCGAAATGACCGTACATTTTCAGAATACAGAGCCTATTTAAAAGTTAAACAGTAAGGTCCAGACATCTTCCCCCGGCAGGTGACCTATACCACCTGAAAGCTGGAAATCTCATCTATTCGAATATGTTTTCAGCTAAGAATAAAAAATGTCGGCCAAAGTTTGAGACGCCTTGAGAGTTAGGCACTTCATTTTGGATTGCGTACTCGGGATTTGAAGCTATTGTGCGGAATGACCGAGCATTTTCAGAATACAGAGCCTATTTAAAAGTTAAACAGTAAGGTCCAGACATCTTCCCCCGGCAGGTGACCTATACCACCAGAAAGCTGGAAATCTCCTCTATTCGAATATGTTTTCAGCTAAGAATAAAAATGTCGGCCAAAGTTTGAGGCGCCTTGAGAGTTAGGCATCATTTTGGATTGCTTGGAAGGGATTTGAAGCTATTGTGCGGAATGACCGAACATTTTCAGAATACAGAGCCTATTTAAAAGTTAAACAGTAAGGTCCAGACATCTTCCCCGGCAGGTGACCTATACCACCGAAAGCTGGAAATCTCCTCTATTCGAATATGTTTTCAGCTAAGAATAAAAATGTCGGCCAAAGTTTGAGGCGCCTTGAGAGTTAGGCACCTCATTTTGGATTGCTTGGAAGGGATTTGAAGCTATTGTGCGGAATGACCGAACATTTTCAGAATACAGAGCCTATTTAAAAGTTAAACAGTAAGGTCCAGACATCTTCCCCCGGCAGGTGACCTATACCACCAGAAAGCTGGAAATCTCCTCTATTCGAATATGTTTTCAGCTAAGAATAAAAAATGTCGGCCAAAGTTTGAGGCGCCTTGAGAGTTAGGCACCTCATTTTGGATTGCGTACTCGGGATTTGAAGCTATTGTGCGAAATGACCGTACATTTTCAGAATACAGAGCCTATTTAAAAGTTAAACAGTAAGGTCCAGACATCTTCCCCCGGCAGGTGACCTATACCACCCGAAAGCTGGAAATCTCCTCTATTCGAATATGTTTTCAGCTAAGAATAAAAATGTCGGCCAAAGTTTGAGGCGCCTTGAGAGTTAGGCACCTCATTTTGGATTGCTTGGAAGGGATTTGAAGCTATTGTGCGAAATGACCGAACATTTTCAGAATACAGAGCCTATTTAAAAGTTAAACAGTAAGGTCCAGACATCTTCCCCCGGCAGGTGACCTATACCACCTGAAAGCTGGAAATCTCCTCTATTCGAATATGTTTTCAGCTAAGAATAAAAATGTCGGTCAAAGTTTGAGGCGCCTTGAGAGTTAGGCACCTCATTTTGGATTGCTTGGAAGGGATTTGAAGCTATTGTGCGGAATGACCGAACATTTTCAGAATACAGAGCCTATTTAAAAGTTAAACAGTAAGGTCCAGACATCTTCCCCCGGCAGGTGACCTATACCACCTGAAAGCTGGAAATCTCATCTATTCGAATATGTTTTCAGCTAAGAATAAAAATGTCGGCCAAAGTTTGAGGCGCCTTGAGAGTAGGCATCTTTTTTTGGATTGCGTACTCGGGATTTGAAGCTATTGTGCGAAATGACCGTACATTTTCAGAATACAGAGCCTATTTAAAAGTTAAACAGTAAGGTCCAGACATCTTCCCCGGCAGGTGACCTATACCACCTGAAAGCTGGAAATCTCATCTATTCGAATATGTTTTCAGCTAAGAATAAAAATGTCGGCCAAAGTTTGAGGCGCCTTGAGAGTTAGGCACTTCATTTTGGATTGCGTACTGGGATTTGAAGCTATTGTGCGGAATGACCGAGCATTTTCAGAATACAGAGCCTATTTAAAAGTTAAACAGTAAGGTCCAGACATCTTCCCCGGCAGGTGACCTATACCACCAGAAAGCTGGAAATCTCCTCTATTCGAATATGTTTTCAGCTAAGAATAAAAATGTCGGCCAAAGTTTGAGGCGCCTTGAGAGTTAGGCATCTTTTTGGATTGCTTGGAAGGGATTTGAAGCTATTGTGCGGAATGACCGAACATTTTCAGAATACAGAGCCTATTTAAAAGTTAAACAGTAAGGTCCAGACATCTTCCCCCGGCAGGTGACCTATACCACCCGAAAGCTGGAAATCTCCTCTATTCGAATATGTTTTCAGCTAAGAATAAAAATGTCGGCCAAAGTTTGAGGCGCCTTGAGAGTTAGGCACCTCATTTTGGATTGCTTGGAAGGGATTTGAAGCTATTGTGCGGAATGACCGAACATTTTCAGAATACAGAGCCTATTTAAAAGTTAAACAGTAAGGTCCAGACATCTTCCCCCGGCAGGTGACCTATACCACCAGAAAGCTGGAAATCTCCTCTATTCGAATATGTTTTCAGCTAAGAATAAAAATGTCGGCCAAAGTTTGAGGCGCCTTGAGAGTTAGGCACCTCATTTTGGATTGCGTACTGGATTTGAAGCTATTGTGCGAAATGACCGTACATTTTCAGAATACAGAGCCTATTTAAAAGTTAAACAGTAAGGTCCAGACATCTTCCCCCGGCAGGTGACCTATACCACCTGAAAGCTGGAAATCTCCTCTATTCGAATATGTTTTCAGCTAAGAATAAAAATGTCGGTCAAAGTTTGAGGCGCCTTGAGAGTTAGGCACCTCATTTTGGATTGCTTGGAAGGGATTTGAAGCTATTGTGCGAAATGACCGAACATTTTCAGAATACAGAGCCTATTTAAAAGTTAAACAGTAAGGTCCAGACATCTTCCCCCGGCAGGTGACCTATACCACCTGAAAGCTGGAAATCTCATCTATTCGAATATGTTTTCAGCTAAGAAAAAAAAATGTCGGCCAAAGTTTGAGGCGCCTTGAGAGTTAGGCACCTCATTTTGGATTGCTTGGAAGGGATTTGAAGCTATTGTGCGGAATGACCGAACATTTTCAGAATACAGAGCCTATTTAAAAGTTAAACAGTAAGGTCCAGACATCTTCCCCCGGCAGGTGACCTATACCACCTGAAAGCTGGAAATCTCATCTATTCGAATATGTTTTCAGCTAAGAATAAAAATGTCGGCCAAAGTTTGAGGCGCCTTGAGAGTTAGGCATCTTTTTGGATTGCGTACTGGGATTTGAAGCTATTGTGCGAAATGACCGTACATTTTCAGAATACAGAGCCTATTTAAAAGTTAAACAGTAAGGTCCAGACATCTTCCCCGGCAGGTGACCTATACCACCTGAAAGCTGGAAATCTCATCTATTCGAATATGTTTTCAGCTAAGAATAAAAATGTCGGCCAAAGTTTGAGGCGCCTTGAGAGTTAGGCACTTCATTTTGGATTGCGTACTGGATTTGAAGCTATTGTGCGGAATGACCGAACATTTTCAGAATACAGAGCCTATTTAAAAGTTAAACAGTAAGGTCCAGACATCTTCCCGGCAGGTGACCTATACCACCAGAAAGCTGGAAATCTCCTCTATTCGAATATGTTTTCAGCTAAGAATAAAAATGTCGGCCAAAGTTTGAGGCGCCTTGAGAGTTAGGCATCTTTTTGGATTGCTTGGAAGGGATTTGAAGCTATTGTGCGGAATGACCGAACATTTTCAGAATACAGAGCCTATTTAAAAGTTAAACAGTAAGGTCCAGACATCTTCCCCCGGCAGGTGACCTATACCACCAGAAAGCTGGAAATCTCCTCTATTCGAATATGTTTTCAGCTAAGAATAAAAATGTCGGCCAAAGTTTGAGGCGCCTTGAGAGTTAGGCACCTCATTTTGGATTGCGTACTGGATTTGAAGCTATTGTGCGAAATGACCGAACATTTTCAGAATACAGAGCCTATTTAAAAGTTAAACAGTAAGGTCCAGACATCTTCCCCGGCAGGTGACCTATACCACCGAAAGCTGGAAATCTCTCTATTCGAATATGTTTTCAGCTAAGAATAAAAATGTCGGCCAAAGTTTGAGGCGCCTTGAGAGTTAGGCACCTCATTTTGGATTGCTTGAAGGGATTTGAAGCTATTGTGCGAAATGACCGAACATTTTCAGAATACAGAGCCTATTTAAAAGTTAAACAGTAAGGTCCAGACATCTTCCCCCGGCAGGTGACCTATACCACCCGAAAGCTGGAAATCTCCTCTATTCGAATATGTTTTCAGCTAAGAATAAAAATGTCGGCCAAAGTTTGAGGCGCCTTGAGAGTTAGGCACCTCATTTTGGATTGCTTGGAAGGGATTTGAAGCTATTGTGCGGAATGACCGAACATTTTCAGAATACAGAGCCTATTTAAAAGTTAAACAGTAAGGTCCAGACATCTTCCCCCGGCAGGTGACCTATACCACCAGAAAGCTGGAAATCTCCTCTATTCGAATATGTTTTCAGCTAAGAATAAAAATGTCGGCCAAAGTTTGAGGCGCCTTGAGAGTTAGGCACCTCATTTTGGATTGCGTACTGGATTTGAAGCTATTGTGCGAAATGACCGTACATTTTCAGAATACAGAGCCTATTTAAAAGTTAAACAGTAAGGTCCAGACATCTTCCCCGGCAGGTGACCTATACCACCCGAAAGCTGGAAATCTCTCTATTCGAATATGTTTTCAGCTAAGAATAAAAATGTCGGCCAAAGTTTGAGGCGCCTTGAGAGTTAGGCACCTCATTTTGGATTGCTTGGAAGGGATTTGAAGCTATTGTGCGAAATGACCGAACATTTTCAGAATACAGAGCCTATTTAAAAGTTAAACAGTAAGGTCCAGACATCTTCCCCCGGCAGGTGACCTATACCACCTGAAAGCTGGAAATCTCATCTATTCGAATATGTTTTCAGCTAAGAATAAAAAATGTCGGCCAAAGTTTGAGGCGCCTTGAGAGTTAGGCACCTCATTTTGGATTGCTTGGAAGGGATTTGAAGCTATTGTGCGGAATGACCGAACATTTTCAGAATACAGAGCCTATTTAAAAGTTAAACAGTAAGGTCCAGACATCTTCCCCCGGCAGGTGACCTATACCACCTGAAAGCTGGAAATCTCATCTATTCGAATATGTTTTCAGCTAAGAATAAAAATGTCGGCCAAAGTTTGAGGCGCCTTGAGAGTTAGGCATCTTTTTTGGATTGCGTACTGGATTTGAAGCTATTGTGCGAAATGACCGTACATTTTCAGAATACAGAGCCTATTTAAAAGTTAAACAGTAAGGTCCAGACATCTTCCCCCGGCAGGTGACCTATACCACCTGAAAGCTGGAAATCTCATCTATTCGAATATGTTTTCAGCTAAGAATAAAAAATGTCGGCCAAAGTTTGAGACGCCTTGAGAGTTAGGCACTTCATTTTGGATTGCGTACTGGATTTGAAGCTATTGTGCGGAATGACCGAGCATTTTCAGAATACAGAGCCTATTTAAAAGTTAAACAGTAAGGTCCAGACATCTTCCCCGGCAGGTGACCTATACCACCAGAAAGCTGGAAATCTCCTCTATTCGAATATGTTTTCAGCTAAGAATAAAAATGTCGGCCAAAGTTTGAGGCGCCTTGAGAGTTAGGCAGCTCTTTTTGGATTGCTTGGAAGGGATTTGAAGCTATTGTGCGGAATGACCGAACATTTTCAGAATACAGAGCCTATTTAAAAGTTAAACAGTAAGGTCCAGACATCTTCCCCCGGCAGGTGACCTATACCACCCGAAAGCTGGAAATCTCCTCTATTCGAATATGTTTTCAGCTAAGAATAAAAATGTCGGCCAAAGTTTGAGGCGCCTTGAGAGTTAGGCACCTCATTTTGGATTGCTTGAAGGGATTTGAAGCTATTGTGCGGAATGACCGAACATTTTCAGAATACAGAGCCTATTTAAAAGTTAAACAGTAAGGTCCAGACATCTTCCCCCGGCAGGTGACCTATACCACCAGAAAGCTGGAAATCTCCTCTATTCGAATATGTTTTCAGCTAAGAATAAAAATGTCGGCCAAAGTTTGAGGCGCCTTGAGAGTTAGGCACCTCATTTTGGATTGCGTACTGGATTTGAAGCTATTGTGCGAAATGACCGTACATTTTCAGAATACAGAGCCTATTTAAAAGTTAAACAGTAAGGTCCAGACATCTTCCCCCGGCAGGTGACCTATACCACCCGAAAGCTGGAAATCTCCTCTATTCGAATATGTTTTCAGCTAAGAATAAAAATGTCGGCCAAAGTTTGAGGCGCCTTGAGAGTTAGGCACCTCATTTTGGATTGCTTGGAAGGGATTTGAAGCTATTGTGCGAAATGACCGAACATTTTCAGAATACAGAGCCTATTTAAAAGTTAAACAGTAAGGTCCAGACATCTTCCCCCGGCAGGTGACCTATACCACCTGAAAGCTGGAAATCTCATCTATTCGAATATGTTTTCAGCTAAGAATAAAAATGTCGGCCAAAGTTTGAGGCGCCTTGAGAGTTAGGCACCTCATTTTGGATTGCTTGAAGGGATTTGAAGCTATTGTGCGGAATGACCGAACATTTTCAGAATACAGAGCCTATTTAAAAGTTAAACAGTAAGGTCCAGACATCTTCCCCCGGCAGGTGACCTATACCACCTGAAAGCTGGAAATCTCATCTATTCGAATATGTTTTCAGCTAAGAATAAAAATGTCGGCCAAAGTTTGAGGCGCCTTGAGAGTTAGGCATCTTTTTGGATTGCGTACTGGATTTGAAGCTATTGTGCGAAATGACCGTACATTTTCAGAATACAGAGCCTATTTAAAAGTTAAACAGTAAGGTCCAGACATCTTCCCCCGGCAGGTGACCTATACCACCTGAAAGCTGGAAATCTCTCTATTCGAATATGTTTTCAGCTAAGAATAAAAATGTCGGCCAAAGTTTGAGGCGCCTTGAGAGTTAGGCACTTCATTTTGGATTGCGTACGGGATTTGAAGCTATTGTGCGGAATGACCGAACATTTTCAGAATACAGAGCCTATTTAAAAGTTAAACAGTAAGGTCCAGACATCTTCCCCCGGCAGGTGACCTATACCACCAGAAAGCTGGAAATCTCCTCTATTCGAATATGTTTTCAGCTAAGAATAAAAATGTCGGCCAAAGTTTGAGGCGCCTTGAGAGTTAGGCATCTTTTTTTGGATTGCTTGGAAGGGATTTGAAGCTATTGTGCGGAATGACCGAACATTTTCAGAATACAGAGCCTATTTAAAAGTTAAACAGTAAGGTCCAGACATCTTCCCCCGGCAGGTGACCTATACCACCCGAAAGCTGGAAATCTCCTCTATTCGAATATGTTTTCAGCTAAGAATAAAAATGTCGGCCAAAGTTTGAGGCGCCTTGAGAGTTAGGCACCTCATTTTGGATTGCTTGGAAGGGATTTGAAGCTATTGTGCGGAATGACCGAACATTTTCAGAATACAGAGCCTATTTAAAAGTTAAACAGTAAGGTCCAGACATCTTCCCCCGGCAGGTGACCTATACCACCAGAAAGCTGGAAATCTCCTCTATTCGAATATGTTTTCAGCTAAGAATAAAAATGTCGGCCAAAGTTTGAGGCGCCTTGAGAGTTAGGCACCTCATTTTGGATTGCGTACTGGATTTGAAGCTATTGTGCGAAATGACCGTACATTTTCAGAATACAGAGCCTATTTAAAAGTTAAACAGTAAGGTCCAGACATCTTCCCCCGGCAGGTGACCTATACCACCCGAAAGCTGGAAATCTCCTCTATTCGAATATGTTTTCAGCTAAGAATAAAAATGTCGGCCAAAGTTTGAGGCGCCTTGAGAGTTAGGCACCTCATTTTGGATTGCTTGGAAGGGATTTGAAGCTATTGTGCGAAATGACCGTACATTTTCAGAATACAGAGCCTATTTAAAAGTTAAACAGTAAGGTCCAGACATCTTCCCCCGGCAGGTGACCTATACCACCTGAAAGCTGGAAATCTCCTCTATTCGAATATGTTTTCAGCTAAGAATAAAAATGTCGGCCAAAGTTTGAGGCGCCTTGAGAGTTAGGCACCTCATTTTGGATTGCGTACGGGATTTGAAGCTATTGTGCGGAATGACCGAACATTTTCAGAATACAGAGCCTATTTAAAAGTTAAACAGTAAGGTCCAGACATCTTCCCCGGCAGGTGACCTATACCACCAGAAAGCTGGAAATCTCCTCTATTCGAATATGTTTTCAGCTAAGAATAAAAATGTCGGCCAAAGTTTGAGGCGCCTTGAGAGTTAGGCATCTTTTTGGATTGCTTGGAAGGGATTTGAAGCTATTGTGCGGAATGACCGAACATTTTCAGAATACAGAGCCTATTTAAAAGTTAAACAGTAAGGTCCAGACATCTTCCCCCGGCAGGTGACCTATACCACCCGAAAGCTGGAAATCTCCTCTATTCGAATATGTTTTCAGCTAAGAATAAAAATGTCGGCCAAAGTTTGAGGCGCCTTGAGAGTTAGGCACCTCATTTTGGATTGCTTGGAAGGGATTTGAAGCTATTGTGCGGAATGACCGAACATTTTCAGAATACAGAGCCTATTTAAAAGTTAAACAGTAAGGTCCAGACATCTTCCCCCGGCAGGTGACCTATACCACCAGAAAGCTGAAAATCTCCTCTATTCGAATATGTTTTCAGCTAAGAATAAAAAATGTCGGCCAAAGTTTGAGGCGCCTTGAGAGTTAGGCACCTCATTTTGGATTGCGTACTCGGGATTTGAAGCTATTGTGCGAAATGACCGTACATTTTCAGAATACAGAGCCTATTTAAAAGTTAAACAGTAAGGTCCAGACATCTTCCCCCGGCAGGTGACCTATACCACCCGAAAGCTGGAAATCTCCTCTATTCGAATATGTTTTCAGCTAAGAATAAAAATGTCGGCCAAAGTTTGAGGCGTCTTGAGAGTTAGGCACCTCATTTTGGATTGCTTGGAAGGGATTTGAAGCTATTGTGCGAAATGACCGTACATTTTCAGAATACAGAGCCTATTTAAAAGTTAAACAGTAAGGTCCAGACATCTTCCCCGGCAGGTGACCTATACCACCTGAAAGCTGGAAATCTCCTCTATTCGAATATGTTTTCAGCTAAGAATAAAAATGTCGGTCAAAGTTTGAGGCGCCTTGAGAGTTAGGCACCTCATTTTGGATTGCTTGGAAGGGATTTGAAGCTATTGTGCGGAATGACCGAACATTTTCAGAATACAGAGCCTATTTAAAAGTTAAACAGTAAGGTCCAGACATCTTCCCCCGGCAGGTGACCTATACCACCAGAAAGCTGAAAATCTCCTCTATTCGAATATGTTTTCAGCTAAGAATAAAAATGTCGGCCAAAGTTTGAGGCGCCTTGAGAGTACGGCATCTTTTTGGATTGCGTACTCGGGATTTGAAGCTATTGTGCGAAATGACCGTACATTTTCAGAATACAGAGCCTATTTAAAAGTTAAACAGTAAGGTCCAGACATCTTCCCCCGGCAGGTGACCTATACCACCTGAAAGCTGGAAATCTCATCTATTTGAATATGTTTTCAGCTAAGAATAAAAAATGTCAGCCAAAGTTTGAGGAGTCTTGAGAGTTAGGCACCTCATTTTGGATATATAGTGCACGGCTGTATTGCCAGTGTGCCGATAGTTCCAATATTTTTTGGATATAGAGAGTTATTACTCATATCATTGATAATATTATTTTGAAATAGAGTACACATTTAATTATTTTCATTTGAAATAGACGACAAATATAATTATTTTCTTGTGAGGAGCATCTAAAGAGAATGAGCGATATTTTTCTCATTTTTTCTTTTCTCTTTTATCCTTTTGACGACACCGTAAATGGTCGCTGAACTTGTGGTCGCCAGATTCAAGGAGCGTAACTAACGCTGCATGCATGCAGAGGACTCGAA
>CP137666.1:7624241-7767035 GCA_037976565.1 Mesocentrotus franciscanus | reverse complement strand
GGTATTCTAATGATTGATTGAACTACCGCATTGAACCAACACCTGTTATGTATATTTTTCATCCCACTTACATTCTCAAATAACCCTTGGATTTGTTAACGTACTGTAGTGGATTCCTTTGGCGCTTTCTGAAAACGCCAGTCATTTGTCTCCTTGATTTTTTATTCCATTCTTCCTTTATAGTAACTGAAGAACGTTTCCTAACAGAATTTTCCGGGTTATGTTTTGGCATAGAACCAAGGGAGACGCCGATCGGGGGACCGATGTATGATCGGATTCTTGTACATTAGGCGAAGGAAATTCATCTTTATATTTTGCTCTAGAAGGGTTTACCCTATCCTTATCCTGTCGTTTCCTACCAGTAATCCTAGTCGAATGATCGACATAACTCCGCTCAATTCCTTTCAAGTCATGTGCTAATATTGAAATAAATTCATCCACCCGATTTATCTTTTTCTTACCTAGCTGTATATTTTTCATAACTCCCATCCTCTGTTCTGCGTGTCCGGTTGTTTTAGGAATATTTGAAATTTCTGCCTTAAATTCTCCATATGACTTTTGTCGTTGTATTTGTACCTAGAGAGATCGCCTACTAATATATTAGACCAAAGGATGCATGTTGGGAGATAGTCTTTAACTATTTTATCAAGCAATATCTCATTGGAATCTGGATTAGGACAGAGAACGTGTATATCTTGTGATTCTGCGTTTGCGACTAGACCTCTTAACCTTTCCACTTGATCTTTGAAAAAAACCTTGAAGGACGATGGTATAGCACTAAGATATTCCGCTTCTGTTGAAACAAATTGAACGCTCTGTTCTTCTGCCTCATTGTTATGTTCAGCTGGGCTAGTGTCCCCTACCCCTTGTCTGTAATCATAGTTACTTGTACCCAAATGATCTATTGCTTCATGTAGTTGTTTGGCATGAGTCATGAACAAATCGTTTTTGTATTTGGATAATAAGACAATAACCAAGCTATTGAAAATGAAAACAAATTCCTCCCAATATATTGCATTCAGTAACAAACTTATGGCGTAAGTGACAAATTTTCCTCGACAATTAATTGTTTTACCACCTGAAAGCTGTAAATCTCATCTATTCGAATATGTTTTCAGCTAAGAATAAAAAATGTCGGCCAAAGTTTGAGGCGCCATGAGAGTACGGCATCTTTTTTTGGATTGCGTACTCGGGATTTGAAGCTATTGTGCGAAATGACCGTACATTTTCAGAATACAGAGCCTATTTAAAAGTTAAACAGTAAGGTCCAGACATCTTCCCCCGGCAGGTGACCTATACCACCTGAAAGCTGGAAATCTCATCTATTCGAATATGTTTTCAGCTAAGAATAAAAATGTCGGCCAAAGTTTGAGGAGTCTTGAGAGTTAGGCACCTCATTTTGGATTGCTTGGAAGGGATTTGAAGCTATTGTGCGGAATGACCGAACATTTTCAGAATACAGAGCCTATTTAAAAGTTAAACAGTAAGGTCCAGACATCTTCCCCCGGCAGGTGACCTATACCACCTGAAAGCTGTAAATCTCATCTATTCGAATATGTTTTCAGCTAAGAATAAAAAATGTCGGCCAAAGTTTGAGGCGACTTGAGAGTACGGCATCTTTTTTTGGATTGCGTACTCGGGATTTGACGCTATTGTCCGGAATGACCGAGCATTTTCAGAATACAGAGCCTATTTAAAAGTTAAACAGTAAGGTCCAGACATCTTCCCCGGCAGGTGACCTATACCACCCGAAAGCTGGAAATCTCCTCTATTCGAATATGTTTTCAGCTAAGAATAAAAATGTCGGCCAAAGTTTGAGGCGACTTGAGAGTTAGGCATCTTTTTTTGGATTGCGTACTAGGGATTTGAAGCTATTGTGCGAAATGACCGAACATTTTCAGAATACAGAGCCTATTTAAAAGTTAAACAGTAAGGTCCAGACATCTTCCCCCGGCAGGTGACCTATACCACCCAAAAGCTGGAAATCTCTTCTATTCGAATATGTTTTCAGCTAAGAATAAAAAATGTCAGCCAAAGTTTGAGGAGTCTTGAGAGTTAGGCACCTCATTTTGGATTGCGTACTCGGGATTTGAAGCTATTGTGCGAAATGACCGTAGATTTTCAGAATACAGAGCCTATTTAAAAGTTAAACAGTAAGGTCCAGACATCTTCCCCCGGCAGGTGACCTATACCACCGAAAGCTGGAAATCTCCTCTATTCGAATATGTTTTCAGCTAAGAATAAAAATGTCGGCCAAAGTTTGAGGAGTCTTGAGAGTTAGGCACCTCATTTTGGATTGCTTGGAAGGGATTTGAAGCTATTGTGCGGAATGACCGAACATTTTCAGAATACAGAGCCTATTTAAAAGTTAAACAGTAAGGTCCAGACATCTTCCCCCGGCAGGTGACCTATACCACCTGAAAGCTGGAAATCTCATCTATTCGAATATGTTTTCAGCTAAGAATAAAAATGTCGGCCAAAGTTTGAGGCGCCTTGAGAGTACGGCATCTTTTTTTGGATTGCTTGGAAGGGATTTGAAGCTATTGTGCGGAATGACCGTACATTTTCAGAATACAGAGCCTATTTAAAAGTTAAACAGTAAGGTCCAGACATCTTCCCCCGGCAGGTGACCTATACCACCTGAAAGCTGGAAATCTCATCTATTCGAATATGTTTTCAGCTAAGAATAAAAATGTCGGCCAAAGTTTGAGGAGCCTTGAGAGTTAGGCACCTCATTTTGGATTGCTTGAAGGGATTTGAAGCTATTGTGCGGAATGACCGAACATTTTCAGAATACAGAGCCTATTTAAAAGTTAAACAGTAAGGTCCAGACATCTTCCCCCGGCAGGTGACCTATACCACCTGAAAGCTGGAAATCTCATCTATTCGAATATGTTTTCAGCTAAGAATAAAAAATGTCGGCCAAAGTTTGAGACGCCTTGAGAGTTAGGCACTTCATTTTGGATTGCGTACTGGATTTGAAGCTATTGTCGGAATGACCGAACATTTTCAGAATACAGAGCCTATTTAAAAGTTAAACAGTAAGGTCCAGACATCTTCCCCGGCAGGTGACCTATACCACCAGAAAGCTGGAAATCTTCCTATTCGAATATGTTTTCAGCTAAGAATAAAAAATGTCGGCCAAAGTTTGAGACGCCTTGAGAGTTAGGCATCTTTTTTTGGATTGCTTGGAAGGGATTTGAAGCTATTGTGCGGAATGACCGAACATTTTCAGAATACAGAGCCTATTTAAAAGTTAAACAGTAAGGTCCAGACATCTTCCCCCGGCAGGTGACCTATACCACCCAAAAGCTGGAAATCTCCTCTATTCGAATATGTTTTCAGCTAAGAATAAAAATGTCGGCCAAAGTTTGAGGCGCCTTGAGAGTTAGGCATCTTTTTGGATTGCGTACTGGATTTGAAGCTATTGTGCGGAATGACCGAGCATTTTCAGAATACAGAGCCTATTTAAAAGTTAAACAGTAAGGTCCAGACATCTTCCCCCGGCAGGTGACCTATACCACCCGAAAGCTGGAAATCTCCTCTATTCGAATATGTTTTCAGCTAAGAATAAAAATGTCGGCCAAAGTTTGAGGAGCCTTGAGAGTTAGGCACCTCATTTTGGATTGCTTGGAAGGGATTTGAAGCTATTGTGCGAAATGACCGAACATTTTCAGAATACAGAGCCTATTTAAAAGTTAAACAGTAAGGTCCAGACATCTTCCCCCGGCAGGTGACCTATACCACCCAAAAGCTGGAAATCTCATCTATTCGAATATGTTTTCAGCTAAGAATAAAAAATGTCGGCCAAAGTTTGAGGCGCCTTGAGAGTTAGGCACCTCATTTTGGATTGCTTTGAAGGGATTTGAAGCTATTGTGCGGAATGACCGAACATTTTCAGAATACAGAGCCTATTTAAAAGTTAAACAGTAAGGTCCAGACATCTTCCCCCGGCAGGTGACCTATACCACCTGAAAGCTGGAAATCTCATCTATTCGAATATGTTTTCAGCTAAGAATAAAAATGTCGGCCAAAGTTTGAGGCGCCTTGAGAGTTAGGCATCTTTTGGATTGCGTACTGGATTTGAAGCTATTGTGCGAAATGACCGAACATTTTCAGAATACAGAGCCTATTTAAAAGTTAAACAGTAAGGTCCAGACATCTTCCCCCGGCAGGTGACCTATACCACCCGAAAGCTGGAAATCTCCTCTATTCGAATATGTTTTCAGCTAAGAATAAAAATGTCGGCCAAAGTTTGAGGAGCCTTGAGAGTTAGGCACCTCATTTTGGATTGCTTGAAGGGATTTGAAGCTATTGTGCGAAATGACCGAACATTTTCAGAATACAGAGCCTATTTAAAAGTTAAACAGTAAGGTCCAGACATCTTCCCCCGGCAGGTGACCTATACCACCCAAAAGCTGGAAATCTCCTCTATTCGAATATGTTTTCAGCTAAGAATAAACAATGTCGGCCAAAGTTTGAGGCGCCTTGAGAGTTAGGCACCTCATTTTGGATTGCGTTGAAGGGATTTGAAGCTATTGTGCGGAATGACCGAACATTTTCAGAATACAGAGCCTATTTAAAAGTTAAACAGTAAGGTCCAGACATCTTCCCCCGGCAGGTGACCTATACCACCAGAAAGCTGGAAATCTCCTCTATTCGAATATGTTTTCAGCTAAGAATAAAAATTGTCGGCCAAAGTTTGAGGAGCCTTGAGAGTTAGGCACCTCATTTTGGATTGCTTGAAGGGATTTGAAGCTATTGTGCGGAATGACCGAACATTTTCAGAATACAGAGCCTATTTAAAAGTTAAACAGTAAGGTCCAGACATCTTCCCCCGGCAGGTGACCTATACCACCTGAAAGCTGGAAATCTCATCTATTCGAATATGTTTTCAGCTAAGAATAAAAATGTCGGCCAAAGTTTGAGGCGCCTTGAGAGTTAGGCACCTCATTTTGGATTGCGTACTGGATTTGAAGCTATTGTGCGGAATGACCGAGCATTTTCAGAATACAGAGCCTATTTAAAAGTTAAACAGTAAGGTCCAGACATCTTCCCCGGCAGGTGACCTATACCACCAGAAAGCTGGAAATCTCCTCTATTCGAATATGTTTTCAGCTAAGAATAAAAATGTCGGCCAAAGTTTGAGGCGCCTTGAGAGTTAGGCACCTCATTTTGGATTGCGTACTGGGATTTGAAGCTATTGTGCGAAATGACCGTACATTTTCAGAATACAGAGCCTATTTAAAAGTTAAACAGTAAGGTCCAGACATCTTCCCCCGGCAGGTGACCTATACCACCTGAAAGCTGGAAATCTCCTCTATTCGAATATGTTTTCAGCTAAGAATAAAAATGTCGGTCAAAGTTTGAGGCGCCTTGAGAGTTAGGCACCTCATTTTGGATTGCTTGAAGGGATTTGAAGCTATTGTGCGAAATGACCGAACATTTTCAGAATACAGAGCCTATTTAAAAGTTAAACAGTAAGGTCCAGACATCTTCCCCCGGCAGGTGACCTATACCACCTGAAAGCTGGAAATCTCCTCTATTCGAATATGTTTTCAGCTAAGAATAAAAATGTCGGCCAAAGTTTGAGGAGGCTTGAGAGTTAGGCACCTCATTTTGGATTGCTTGGAAGGGATTTGAAGCTATTGTGCGAATGACCGAACATTTTCAGAATACAGAGCCTATTTAAAAGTTAAACAGTAAGGTCCAGACATCTTCCCCCGGCAGGTGACCTATACCACCTGAAAGCTGGAAATCTCATCTATTCGAATATGTTTTCAGCTAAGAATAAAAATGTCGGCCAAAGTTTGAGGAGCCTTGAGAGTTAGGCACCTCATTTTGGATTGCTTTGAAGGGATTTGAAGCTATTGTGCGGAATGACCGAACATTTTCAGAATACAGAGCCTATTTAAAAGTTAAACAGTAAGGTCCAGACATCTTCCCCCGGCAGGTGACCTATACCACCTGAAAGCTGGAAATCTCCTCTATTCGAATATGTTTTCAGCTAAGAATAAAAATGTCGGTCAAAGTTTGAGGCGCCTTGAGAGTTAGGCACCTCATTTTGGATTGCGTACTGGATTTGAAGCTATTGTGCGAAATGACCGTACATTTTCAGAATACAGAGCCTATTTAAAAGTTAAACAGTAAGGTCCAGACATCTTCCCCGGCAGGTGACCTATACCACCTGAAAGCTGGAAATCTCCTCTATTCGAATATGTTTTCAGCTAAGAATAAAAATGTCGGCCAAAGTTTGAGGCGCCTTGAGAGTTAGGCACCTCATTTTGGATTGCGTACTGGATTTGAAGCTATTGTGCGGAATGACCGAACATTTTCAGAATACAGAGCCTATTTAAAAGTTAAACAGTAAGGTCCAGACATCTTCCCCCGGCAGGTGACCTATACCACCCGAAAGCTGGAAATCTCCTCTATTCGAATATGTTTTCAGCTAAGAATAAAAATGTCTGCCAAAGTTTGAGGAGCCTTGAGAGTTAGGCACCTCATTTTGGATTGCTTGGAAGGGATTTGAAGCTATTGTGCGAAATGACCGAACATTTTCAGAATACAGAGCCTATTTAAAAGTTAAACAGTAAGGTCCAGACATCTTCCCCCGGCAGGTGACCTATACCACCTGAAAGCTGGAAATCTCATCTATTCGAATATGTTTTCAGCTAAGAATAAAAAATGTCGGCCAAAGTTTGAGGCGCCTTGAGAGTTAGGCACCTCATTTTGGATTGCTTGGAAGGGATTTGAAGCTATTGTGCGGAATGACCGAACATTTTCAGAATACAGAGCCTATTTAAAAGTTAAACAGTAAGGTCCAGACATCTTCCCCCGGCAGGTGACCTATACCACCTGAAAGCTGGAAATCTCATCTATTCGAATATGTTTTCAGCTAAGAATAAAAATGTCGGCCAAAGTTTGAGGCGCCTTGAGAGTAGGCATCTTTTTGGATTGCGTACTGGATTTGAAGCTATTGTGCGAAATGACCGTACATTTTCAGAATACAGAGCCTATTTAAAAGTTAAACAGTAAGGTCCAGACATCTTCCCCGGCAGGTGACCTATACCACCTGAAAGCTGGAAATCTCATCTATTCGAATATGTTTTCAGCTAAGAATAAAAATGTCGGCCAAAGTTTGAGGCGCCTTGAGAGTTAGGCACTTCATTTTGGATTGCGTACTGGATTTGAAGCTATTGTGCGGAATGACCGAGCATTTTCAGAATACAGAGCCTATTTAAAAGTTAAACAGTAAGGTCCAGACATCTTCCCCGGCAGGTGACCTATACCACCAGAAAGCTGGAAATCTCCTCTATTCGAATATGTTTTCAGCTAAGAATAAAAATGTCGGCCAAAGTTTGAGGCGCCTTGAGAGTTAGGCATCTTTTTGGATTGCTTGGAAGGGATTTGAAGCTATTGTGCGGAATGACCGAACATTTTCAGAATACAGAGCCTATTTAAAAGTTAAACAGTAAGGTCCAGACATCTTCCCCCGGCAGGTGACCTATACCACCCGAAAGCTGGAAATCTCCTCTATTCGAATATGTTTTCAGCTAAGAATAAAAATGTCGGCCAAAGTTTGAGGCGCCTTGAGAGTTAGGCACCTCATTTTGGATTGCTTGTAGGGATTTGAAGCTATTGTGCGGAATGACCGAACATTTTCAGAATACAGAGCCTATTTAAAAGTTAAACAGTAAGGTCCAGACATCTTCCCCCGGCAGGTGACCTATACCACCAGAAAGCTGAAAATCTCCTCTATTCGAATATGTTTTCAGCTAAGAATAAAAAATGTCGGCCAAAGTTTGAGGCGCCTTGAGAGTTAGGCACCTCATTTTGGATTGCTTGGAAGGGATTTGAAGCTATTGTGCGAAATGACCGAACATTTTCAGAATACAGAGCCTATTTAAAAGTTAAACAGTAAGGTCCAGACATCTTCCCCCGGCAGGTGACCTATACCACCTGAAAGCTGGAAATCTCATCTATTCGAATATGTTTTCAGCTAAGAATAAAAATGTCGGCCAAAGTTTGAGGCGCCTTGAGAGTTAGGCACCTCATTTTGGATTGCGTACTGGATTTGAAGCTATTGTGCGGAATGACCGAGCATTTTCAGAATACAGAGCCTATTTAAAAGTTAAACAGTAAGGTCCAGACATCTTCCCCCGGCAGGTGACCTATACCACCAGAAAGCTGGAAATCTCCTCTATTCGAATATGTTTTCAGCTAAGAATAAAAATGTCGGCCAAAGTTTGAGACGCCTTGAGAGTTAGGCATCTTTTTGGATTGCTTGGAAGGGATTTGAAGCTATTGTGCGGAATGACCGAACATTTTCAGAATACAGAGCCTATTTAAAAGTTAAACAGTAAGGTCCAGACATCTTCCCCCGGCAGGTGACCTATACCACCCGAAAGCTGGAAATCTCCTCTATTCGAATATGTTTTCAGCTAAGAATAAAAATGTCGGCCAAAGTTTGAGGCGCCTTGAGAGTTAGGCACCTCATTTTGGATTGCTTGGAAGGGATTTGAAGCTATTGTGCGGAATGACCGAACATTTTCAGAATACAGAGCCTATTTAAAAGTTAAACAGTAAGGTCCAGACATCTTCCCCCGGCAGGTGACCTATACCACCAGAAAGCTGAAAATCTCCTCTATTCGAATATGTTTTCAGCTAAGAAAAAAAAATGTCGGCCAAAGTTTGAGGCGCCTTGAGAGTTAGGCACCTCATTTTGGATTGCGTACTCGGGATTTGAAGCTATTGTGCGAAATGACCGTAGATTTTCAGAATACAGAGCCTATTTAAAAGTTAAACAGTAAGGTCCAGACATCTTCCCCCGGCAGGTGACCTATACCACCCGAAAGCTGGAAATCTCCTCTATTCGAATATGTTTTCAGCTAAGAATAAAAAATGTCAGCCAAAGTTTGAGGAGTCTTGAGAGTTAGGCACCTCATTTTGGATTGCTTGGAAGGGATTTGAAGCTATTGTGCGAAATGACCGTACATTTTCAGAATACAGAGCCTATTTAAAAGTTAAACAGTAAGGTCCAGACATCTTCCCCCGGCAGGTGACCTATACCACCAGAAAGCTGGAAATCTCCTCTATTCGAATATGTTTTCAGCTAAGAATAAAAATGTCGGCCAAAGTTTGAGGCGCCTTGAGAGTTAGGCACCTCATTTTGGATTGCTTGGAAGGGATTTGAAGCTATTGTGCGGAATGACCGAACATTTTCAGAATACAGAGCCTATTTAAAAGTTAAACAGTAAGGTCCAGACATCTTCCCCCGGCAGGTGACCTATACCACCAGAAAGCTGGAAATCTCCTCTATTCGAATATGTTTTCAGCTAAGAATAAAAATGTCGGCCAAAGTTTGAGGCGCCTTGAGAGTACGGCATCTTTTTTGGATTGCGTACTGGATTTGAAGCTATTGTGCGAAATGACCGTACATTTTCAGAATACAGAGCCTATTTAAAAGTTAAACAGTAAGGTCCAGACATCTTCCCCCGGCAGGTGACCTATACCACCTGAAAGCTGGAAATCTCATCTATTTGAATATGTTTTCAGCTAAGAATAAAAAATGTCAGCCAAAGTTTGAGGAGTCTTGAGAGTTAGGCACCTCATTTTGATATATAGTGCACGGCTGTATTGCCAGTGTGCCGATAGTTCCAATATTTTTGGATATAGAGAGTTATTACTCATATCATTGATAATATTATTTTGAAATAGAGTACACATTTAATTATTTTCATTTGAAATAGACGACAAATATAATTATTTTCTTGTGAGGAGCATCTAAAGAGAATGAGCGATATTTTTCTCATTTTTTCTTTTCTCTTTTATCCTTTTGACGACACCGTAAATGGTCGCTGAACTTGTGGTCGCCAGATTCAAGGAGCGTCAACTTGTCAAGTAACATTTGCTCGTCAAATTTCTACAAAATGGCTTTGAACACGCAAGTCCGAAGTATTTTTCGTTCGGGATTGTTTTCAAACAAAGTTGCCATTGTCACTGGTGGTGGAACGGGTCTTGGCCGTGCAATTACTCAAGAACTTCTCTACTTAGGTGAGCTATTATGACCAGCTTTAGTTTATGTCCTTCAGCATCATCAGTCCCATACGTTGTAAATAATGAAAGCTACTAGTATGGCCAGTATATTTTGCTGTAGGCCTACTCGCCTAGTCTAGAATAGATTAGATTATATTATATGGAGTAATTTGTGAAAAGTAAAGCCTTAAATTAGTGAATAGTGTATTCGTTCGGTGATATGTTCCGCCGAGACTACGTCTGGCTTCACTCGACCTAACCTAACCTAAAATCCTAACAGAAGAGGCGTAAATATTCACTCCTGAATGATAAACGCCTATAAACCAAAACAACAACAACAACAACAACCCTGGCTGTCCATCAAAAGTCAAAAGTGTTGAAAAAGAAACACAAAATAAAAAAATAAAAAAAAACAAAAAACATCTATTCTAGATCTAGATCTAAGCAATGCTAGAAATAATGTGGTTTAATTTAGAAAACAACAATGGAATTAATTTTCCTATAGCCAGGTCTAGAATCTACTTAGTATAAAAATAACATTGAAAATCAAAGCAAAACGTTGAAATATATTAAAGGACTTAAAAATTAAACTTTGAAGCCTATCTGCACTAGATCTAGTTTGCCCAGGAGGGATTAGAGTTTTAGACCTCCCTGCATGGTCACTGACAGATGAGATGGTTATCCCATCAAATCAGCTCTCAATTAACATAAGAAAAATGGGACTATGGGGGACCAACAGTCACAGCTTAGGCATTGTTTGCTATATAGAGGATTAGAGGGCGCAAGTAGCTATAAGTATAGACCGAAAGCTTCAGTCTCTGATATCGACGGTTGTTCCGCTGAGATTGCATCTGGCTCCTCTGACTACCTCTATACATAGACTGAAGTACGGCTATGCGGTAGTGTGGGGAACGAATGGTTCGGTTCGGCCGGACCGCGATGAATGAGATATGCAACAAGTTTTTCACTCTTTACGTCTTCATATATCCACTTTGGCTGCAATTTTACACTGAATTTTATTAAAAATTAAAAATAACACGGAAAGATCTACTTTGACTTACGATAGCTTGCTCATTTAGATCCTAAATTAATGATTAATCCGAGAAAGTCTTGTAGTCAACATGATTTGTTGTCAGCCATCTTGGTTTGAGTTTATGAATATTCATTTTTTCTTTTTGAATGTCCAATAGCTACGTATGAGTCGGCCCGGCTTGACCCAGTGATATTTGAATATTCATAAACCCAATATCAAACCGAGTGTTCTGATTGGCCATTGGCATTGTTTTGGTAAGTTGACCCGGAAATATATATCGGCCGGGTCATGCCATAGATTACCAGTTCGAATGCATGAACGTACCGTTCCATTGGTTCTGAGATAAAAATTGGATAACTCATATACGTAAGTCCGTAAATTTCACATTTGGAAATAAGTCATAACAAATTTGATAACTGTACATAGGAGAAAAATGGACATAGTTTATTTCTATCTGATTTATAAATCAGAAAATTAGATCTAAATAAAGAAAATCGGGGGAAAAACTGGCTGCAGCAAAGTGCTGCAGAATTGGCTCTATCTCTCCCCATGGTGCAAGGCGTACTAATTACCGTCTGTGTATGGGGAATGTCAACAAATGTCAGTTTTATTAAAGAAAGACCCAAAGCAGATGGTTATTTCTGTCTACTATAAGTAGTGCAGTGGGGCTTTTACTTCAACTAATATGTTGGGGCAAGCTGCTGCACGCGTAGACCTAAAGCTTCAGTCTCTGATATTGACGGTTCCACTGAGATTACATCTGGCTCCTTTGACCGCCTCTATGGGGAATGTTGACAAATATCAGTTTTATTAAAGAATGACCGTGCACACGATGAGACTGCAGCAATCACACTCCAACTGCATAGATACAATCTTCCCTCAATTCGCTGTATGACACACTGTATATTACAGGCAGCCAGTGGAGCAAGATGTAGTCTCAGCAGAACAACCGTCGATGTAAGAGACTGAACCTTTCGTTCCATTTCTATTCCTGTTTTCTGATAGGTTGCAAGGTAGTGATTGCATCAAGGAAAGTGGAACGATTACAGACTGCTGCTGATGCCTTGAATGCCTCTTTACCCAAGGATTCCACCGCAGCTATCCAAGCTATTAAATGTAACATACGGCAGGAAGAAGAGGTGAGATTAAACAGTTTAGAGAAGGAAAAATAAACGTCTGTCCTATATAGAGTTAATCCAAATCAATCATTGTACATTGCAAACTTGTAATCTCTTGAGGAAAGAGTTGTGATTGATACAGTGTATATACCAATACATTTAGATACCATAATTTCCCTGTGATTTGGAGCTCCATTCCCAAAGATATCTCTGAATGCAAGTCAGTTAATTCTTTCAAAAAAAAGTTGAAGCAGTTTCTTTATCTCAAATATGTATAGTTATTTATCTTTTGTTTATATTTGTGTTATATGTTTTTTATTTTTATTTTTTTTATTATATTTTTTGTTGTTTTTGTTTTGTTGTTTTTGTTTGTTATCTTTGCTTTACATTATGCTATGAATGCTTTGGGAACTACGCTTGTACAAGGCCTATGGGCTTTATTTATGTAGTTCCCCATTTCATTTTCTAAATATGTTTATGAATTATTTTGTATTTTTTGTATCAATGTAATTTTTAAACGAGAATGAAATAAATGAGAATTGAATTGAATTGAATTGAATATCAACATTGAGGTACATGTAAGTTGCATTTGGTTTTGATTAATTGGAACTTTTTATTTGATGGGGCCATGTATTGTCTGTCCAACACCTGAAAGCATGAGCAGTGTCTCTCAAGAATGTCATCAGTCTAAGTTCTGCAACATCACATTTAAACACCTGGGCATCATTTCACAAAACCATCTCAAGTACAAGTTCACCTACATCCCATCGAAACCCATATTAGTTGTAATACACACGTTTCAATGGGATGTCAGCGAACTTGTACTTATGACAGTTGCGTGAAACACTGCCCTGTTACTTAGATAATACATGTTTCTATGTGATTTCTAACTTAACTTCGGTTGGAGTCTGTGCAAAATGTGTGTTATTATACCAAAATCGAATCGTATCCAACCAGTTAAATAGATTGGAAATTATTTCATAATCATGCAAACACCATTGTTTTCATCAAACAATGACACTAATATCTTTGTGGCTATACTGTCATCCCAGGTGAAGTCGCTCATGAAAACCACCATTGAGAAGTACGGCAAGATAGACTTTCTGGTTAACAATGGAGGAGGCCAGTTTCCTTGTCCTCTCTCTGACATATCCACCAAAGGATGGAGTGCTGTGATCGACACGAACCTCACAGGAACATTCCTGTGCTGTAGAGAAGGTAAAGACAAACATTTTCCATTTAAAACATCAAAGTAAGGATTAGGTACTGAGGAAGAAGCAAGAGCAATTTGCGAATATTTCTTAAAACATTTTGCTTGTTATACAATGATGTTTTTTTTTCTTTCCATTTATCATCTGTTTAATTTTTAGGCAAGACAATAAAATCACATTATGAATAAATAGAGGGAAAGACAAAACATAAAGAAAACAAAAACAGGAGTGAAGGAATGAGGATTGTTCCAAAAGGACAAAATATTTGCAAATCCTGATGAAGTTTTAAGTTTTAATGTTCACTCTTCTCACTATTTTACCTTCATGTCCAATTTAAGGTTAGATACTTAACCATAGTATCTCTTAAATGCACATGTTGGTAGTGCCGAAACGTTAACATTTGTATTTTTAATACCCTGGTAGCTGTTTTTTATGTTTAATAGTGACGGACAATATTCTAAACGAGGATAGGCTGAATCTTACATGTTTCATCTATGATGATTTTAAGCATGTTTGGGACATTAACAGTGAAACATGTATATAAATTAAGAACGTTCAAGCCTTCAAGGGAGACAACAGAAGCATTATTTTTAAAAAAGGTGGTCTTTACGCAAAGGTTAATATAGTACAAACAAGGCGACAAAAGCAAGTCTGACTGTATAAATTGCCTGCTTGTATCATTCATGTACCAGTACAAACAACCCTATACATTTGCTGTAGTATTTATAATCACTCCAAAGTCCAAACCAGTCAAACTTTATATTTTTAAAGCTTTTTTTATATTTTGTCTTGCAGCTTTTCATGCCTGGATGGGAGAGCATGGAGGAGCCATAGTGAACATCATTGTTGATCTCTGGAAAGGGTTTCCATGCATGGGGTAATGTTTAGACCCTATACGGTTGATCACTACTTGAAATTATTATTGCTATTAATATTATTGCTATTAATATTATTATTATTAATTTTAATATTATCAAAATGATTAATATTATTATTATTAATAATATTAATATTATTAAAATTATTATTATGTTATTATTATTATCATTATTATTATATATATCCCATCGATTTCTAGACGCCTTTGGCCTTAGGTCTTCATAGGGGGACTAGGTATTTGAGAATGAATACGTACTATCCAATCCTTAAAAACATTTGTCCAACTGGCGAAGTTAATTAGTACAATTTTTTCTGATTACACCTTCAAAAGCATATATTTTGTGAGGCTTTTGTCTATATGCATTGCACCAGCAAGCTTCATCACACAAAAGAACAAGGCCCTGTTTCATGAAGCTTAAATTATTATTAACAATTTGCAATAACTGTTTGATTTAAGTTACTGAAATCAAAGCATTTGATTGGCTGTGAGCAAATTTGTTTTAGAAATGTGACACTTGTTACAGATAAAAAAAAATTATGAAACAGGCCCCAGAGGAACCGAAACATTGTGCAGTACAGGTACGGTACATACTTCACTGGTCTGTAAGATTGGTCCGTAAGCATACCACTCTCACTATGTTTCCCTAGGCATACTAGTGCAGCGAGGGCAGGCATAGAGAACTTGACAAAGACAGCTGCTGTTGAATGGGCACCTCATGGAATCAGGATCAATTCGGTGGCTCCTGTAAGTTGACTAGTCTCTACTCACTCTATTCTACACTGCTAATAATGGAAATTCATCCTAAAATGAAAGCAATGTTTGTGTCGTAGGGTTGTTTAAGCTAGTTTCTCCCCATATGTTACTAACCGCATCTAAGATTTTAGTATATCTGGTCATTGTATTAATGCCTATTTGCAAGTTGCATTGACAGAGCTGCCACTAGTACGGATTTCCCGTAATTGCTACGGAAATTAACGATCATTACGGCAGTACGGAATGTTGTCTCAAATTACGGATTAATTTTTTTTTTTTTTTTTTAAACGTAAATATGATTTATCGTAGCAAGTGCTGTACAGTATGGCGGCCATCCAACACTCGCTGAGAAAGACAGAAAAGTATCAAGTGTTCTATTAATAGAAGCCAATTTTTCATGGAAAACTGATGTGTTGTGATGACCTGAAATCAATATTTAGCAACTTTGTGTGAGTAACATCACCAACATTTTTAGATAATCATGCGCCATGCATCCGCGCGGTGTTGGCGCGCCTTTTTTAAAGATTCATAGCGCCGCATAGGAAATTACTGATTTATTCCCCAAATAACTGATTTTGAGCCTTGTGATTACTGATTTTCTGTTCTGATTTTCTGTTCTGGAGGTTGGCAGCTCTGCATTGAATAAATGGAGAAAAATTAATTAAAAAAACAAAGTTTCATCAAAATCGGATGAAAAAATAAAGATATGGAATTATAACGTTTAGAATAATTCATGAAATAGTGATATGTATCACATAAGCTGTATGCAAATTAGCCAGTTGATGATGTCATCCCCTTACTTTTCTCTATCTGTTTTGTACATTACCTGTACGTTACCCGGTAATGTCAAGTTTAACCTCAAGTATTTGGAGTACTATGAATAACAAGTCTTGTTGACTTACCTTCTATTGTAGGGTACAGTGTTCGGGAAGGAAGCTGCAGAGCATTATGGGACAGATGAGATCTTCAAGCTAGCCATCCCTGCGATTCCTGCCAAGAGATTAGGAACACCAGAAGAGGTTAGTACAAATAAAATTCAGTTTCTATGTTTCTATGTGTCTTATGATTGGCTCTTTGTGTTTGCCTGATATCCCCTCTGAGGGACCCCAGTTCGAAACCGAGTTGAAACCGAGTTGCATCACCGTATTTAGGTTGACCCTAGACATAGATCAATGCATATCAATGCTCCGTGAAGGGAGGAGAAATATGAGCATTCATTTGTTTTATATATTGGAAACCCTAAAGTTGTTGCAGATTTTGTTTTAAAAGACCCTGAATCTAGTCATTTGAGAAATCTAAGTAGTAATTGTTTGTGTCTTTTCTTCTCATGTTGTTGATTGCCTTATCACGTATCTATTCTTCTGCATCTATTATGCATGTAAACAGAGAAACAGAAATTCCATTGAAAGTGAATGATTCAATAATAGAATTAATGTAAGTAAGTTTAATCTAAGTTAACCAGATTAGGGGTTTCTGTTTTACCAGTGCAACAGCGAATGTTCGTTATAGTCACACAAAGCTATATTCCTGTGAGTGGGTTGATACTAGGATGTTACATGAGAGTAATAGGAGGGTGCTTCTGTAGCCCCAGCATTGTGTGAATGTATCATGTAGGCAATGTGTCTATCACCCATAGATCTATGGATACTTAGGCTACTATATTTTCACTTTCTTCTTCAGATTTCAGCTGCTGTAGCCTTCCTTCTTTCTCCTGCTGCTGCTTATATCACTGGAGAGTCAATCAAAGTGGACGGCGCTAGTAGTTTATACATGCCACCAGGTGGATATACAGTCAGAGGTCAGTTTAGTGTCATCGGCTGGAAATATGACAAATACAATATCGTATTCTTTAAAAATTGTATAAGTTGGGCTTTGGATGAACATTTTATAGTAATAGTATTAGTATTACCCAGGACTAGTTCAATTCTATTTGCCAGTTCTATAATTACACTTGGCATATGTGCAGATAAAGCTGCCATTGTGTATATTCCATGGTGCGCAGGCCAGTAGCATGTCCACCAAAATAGATGCATGTTCAAATCAGTGTGAAATATACTTTTCTGTTTGTTGGAGCTCTTCTAGGATCTGGTGTTGTATAAGTGCAATTTTCTCCCAGTGATGTTAAAGTATTTCATTTTTTGTGCTGGAGCTCTTTTTAAATTTACCAGAGCACTTATGGAGTTTTTGAGAGCTAAATTGCTCACTGCTCCCATGTAACTTTTTTTCTTGTGCAAATACAAATTGTAGTCATTTGTACCATCTATTCACATTCAAAATTGGGTTTTAGAAAGGAAGATATTCTTAGGTCTAAGTTTTCTTTTAGTTAATTATGATTTTAAACCCATGGTTGGGTTTAATTGAATGAGTGGAATACAAACCTTTATATTTCAATGAATTGCAAGGCACAGTATTATTGGGGGTTTAGAAAAAGGGAGCCCATAATGGATTCTCCTTGATCTTAGTTCAGTAGTATATAGATATAATATATATATATATTTATAATACTAATCAGTATTTCCTTATTGCTTTCTCTGTAGACCATAAGAACATGCCAGCCTACAAGTGGGAGACCGACGATGAAAACGAAGGAGGGAATAATCCTGGTGGTTTGTCATCAAAGTTGTAGAGGAGACCTCCATGACACAAACACCTCACTGAGGAACGGAGATGAAGATCAATTAGAGAAGAAAAGAAAGAAGAAATGATGCCTTTCATGATTAAATCATTGGAGACAGATTCAATTTGATTGATCTTGTATTTCCAGTGTGTATCATTCCTTAATATCTAAGGCGATATAACCTCACTTCATAATGAAGATGAACCGTAATTCATGAAGAAGAGAAAGAAATAATGATGATCTCTTTGTGATGAAAACTATTGGAGATAGATTTTATTTTATTGAACATGAATTTCCGATGTTTATCATTCCTTGGTAGCTCAGGTAATGTCCAATTGAATCCAGTCTTGGACTTTGAAGAGCGCCACCATCTAGGGGCCTAATCAAAGGTACTGACCGTAAAAGGAAAAGCAAGATCTTGAGGCTTAATTTCAGGTTTCCTTTGCTGTTATATGGGTGAATCTTAACCCTTTGAATACCAAGCATGAGAACACTTGAGCTAGAGTCTATGGAAAATGTGTATTGTACAACAACAACAACAACAACAAAAACATCATCATCATCATCGTACAAGGGGTTACTGACTTTTCGTGCCATGATGACACTCCCTCCATCCACTTTTTCTTGTCTCAAGCATCCTTATTTAGACCAACCTTACTGCTTACTTTGCCATATCTTTCCATGACATCTTTGGTCTTCCTTTCCCTGTTATTGGAAATTGAAATCATATGCAAGGGTTAGTCGATGCTTTCACCAGCTGTTGAATACTAAACCGTGAGATAACTCTAGATAATGAAGCAAAGAGTTTGTAATACCTAAAATTGAAATCGTATGCAATTGGATTATTGATGCTTCAATCAGCTGTTTGATTGGCTAGGTCATTGCAATGGTAGTAGATTAAGATAGCTTAACAAGACTTTGCAGAAAGCCAAAATAATAAAGAGGAAAAGAGGAATAGAGATTGGAGAGATGAAGATCATTGACAGGAGTAAGGAGATAAATATTTGAAAATGTGATATCTAAAACAGTTATCCTTTGTTTGTGTACATACAGATAATTCAAATTGAAAATGAAACTCAATAGTGGTGGAAATTTATATAATATATATATATATATTTCGGTGTCAAAGTAGAAAGAACTGTCCAAAGGAGACACAACAAACAGTCTTTATAAGCAGGTGGTCATGTTTCAATGTGAAGCATTTTTTCAAGAGAAACAAAATAATGTGTTACAGTCAAACCTGTCTATAGCGACCACTCAAGGGAAACACAGAGTGGTCTTTGTAGACAGGTGGTCATTGTAGACAGGTTCCTTTATTACATGTTTCCATGAGAAACCAATTTCAAGGGAAACAAATAATGTGGTCTCTGTAGACAGGTGGTCACTAAAGCAGGTTCGACTGTATTTATAGACAGGTAGTAATGGATCCAACTAGTGGATTATGCTACTCCTCTTTCCAAAATTTGAAATGATTTCAACATCAATTTGATCCTGGTGATGGTACTAATTAATCAGTATGAAGTGCTAGAGATACTGAAATATTTTATTAGCTGTCATGAGATAGAGCTGCGTGACTCCATGTATAATGTAAATGATATTATTACTTGGCAGGATTTATTGTGTGTGCCTTGCCAATGCCCATGTATCTGATATGCCTACTGTGTTTTAAAAGTATTATATATTTGCAGGGTAAATGAAATAGATTGTATACGGAAGCACCAGGAATATTTACCAATTGGTCTACTTCAAACATTTGTAATTCCACATTTGTAAGGAATAAGTTTGACAACATGAACGAAACGAAAAATCTTCTAAATGCTTTATTTAAAAGAAAGTCTTTCTTTATATTCATGACTACCACATCAACATGTCTATTTTGTTTTGTCTAGTATTGAATTTTGAAATTCACAAACTGCAAATGTCATAAAACATAGTGTGTATTCATGGAATTATTCCAAATGAATAAGTCACGAATTAGACTGAAACCTTCAGTCTTTTGTATCAAGAGTCTGTCCACTGAGACTATGTCCAGCTCCACTGACCACCTCTACATATGTGTGGGGAAGGTTCCAGGGTCAGTTTTATTAAAGAATTCTTCATACCAGACGGTCGTTTCTGTCTAGACATTAACCTTTTTTGTGTGTTAAAAACAGTAATACATGTATATGTTTTTCAACCACAATCGTTTTAAAATGTTGAGTACTTATCACTAGACATTCACTGGAGTGACCATCACTTCATGATAAATGAAGAAAACAAAATTCTATTGAGATTCACTCAATTATATGAACTTTCTTTAATGAACTCACGTGTTAAATGAGCCTATGTTGAGCCTAGGACGCAGGTTCGAAACTGAGTCACGTCTTCGGATGGTGACGTTAAAGGTCGGTCCCCAGACGTAAATAATCATATCTGATTGATACACGTCTGTAAAAACCCAATACACACACACACACTATGTTGAGCCTTTGTATGGTACAATTATTCTATTGATCTGATGTATTTTTAAAAAATATTTAAAAAATGCGTTTTTTGTCTGTGGGTGGGGTTGATTTTGTATGCCTAAAAATGTCGGTCTTTGATAAGGATCATTTTTTTTTATAGAAGACTACCTCTTTATATTATGAAGCTTTGTGAATAATGGGAATATTATCATTTTAAATTCTAATATAACTTTTGTTGTTGCATCTTTACTACAGACTATTTTTGAATGAAATATGCAATATGTAAAATATATGACGAATGTCTAATTTGCTGCTTGGAGAAATTGTACATGTATTCATGTCTAATAAAGGTGAAGCAATTATATATTGTTTACAGAATTAATATTAATGAGATAGTCTGTTCTTGAACTGTTAGTAGTTTGTCACTTTAGACTGTCTGATGCTGTCCTCTTTGTTTCACATCTCATCATTCTTTCTGTTTTCCATGTTTTTGCCTTCATTACCTGATCATCATTATTTTGTGCACCTTGTCGTATTTCTTTGTTTTCACATTCTTTTTTCCTCTCATATATAACTTTAACCCTACAATTAAAGCATTTTTCAGGTTCAAAAGGTTTCAATCGTGAAAAGAGAGGTAGAGGATAGCCATGATAATAATGCCCCCACCCACGAGATCTTGGCCATGGAGTAACTAATTGCCCCTAAATTTTGCACGCACCTCCAAAATTTCGTAAAGAACAATGGACCTCACTATCTGTTTAGTTCACATTACTAGTTTATCAGTTACCATAGGTTATGCAGATAAGATTCTTAATCTAACAAATCTTAGGTAAACGAAGAATAACATAAATTGTTTAAATCCATTTGAATTACTGTATTATGTATTTCATTATTTCAGGAATCTTTTATGTATTCTATCAATTTGTATATGTTTCTTTTGTGTGTGGGTGAGCGTGCGTGTTGTTTTTTTTGTTTGTTTCTGTGTCATGTTTTTTAAAAGGCTTTTGTCTGGATAACTATACACATGTAACAATTACAAATTAATAATTTTGCAAATGAATGAATTTATAAGGAATGAGGAGAAGATCCCGTTTTACACTCGTATTGTTCACGATATCCACAATTTTTTTGTCATTTTCGGCGTGACGTGAGGTCTCAAAAAGTCATGTGACTCCGCAACAGTACGCCTGATAACCGTAACCTTGGTGCAACTGATGTTGAAGGTCAGCGCGCGATAACAATTTTACACAATTGCTCAATTACTCATCTTGAAACTTCCAGAGGGAGGGGGATAATCAACTACCCTGATAGCAGACTGACGTCTTAAAGACGTCATAAATTGGTCGTAAAGTGGTAAACACGTCGTACGTCGTATGGACGACGTCATAACGACGTCATTATGTCGTCTTCAAAAGACTATTTTTTCCAAGATAATTTGTGTCGTATTGACGACGTCATTACGACGTCGTTATGACGTCTTTAAAAACTATTTTTTCCAAGATAATTTTTGTCGCATTGACGACGTCATTACGACGTCATTATGGCGTCTTCAAAAGACTATTTTTCCAAGATAATTTGTGTCGTATTGACGACGTCATTACGACGTCGTTATGACGTCTTTAAAAAAACTATTTTTTCCAATATAATTTGTGTCGTATTGACGACGTCATTACGACGTCGTTATGACGTCTTTAAAAACTTTTTTTCAAGATAATTTTTGTCGTATTGACGACGTCATTACGACAACATTTTGACGTCTTTAAAAGACTATATTTTCCAAGATAATTTTTGTCGTATTGATGACGTCATTATGACGACTTAAAAAGACTATTTTTCTAAGATAATTTTTGTCGTATTTACGACGTCATTACGACGTCATTATGACGTCTTTAAAAGATTAATTTTTCCAAGATAATTTTTGTCGTATTGACGACGTCATTACGACAACATTATGACGTCTTTAAAAGACTATTTTTGCAATAAAATGTATGTCGTAATGACGACGTTATTACGACGTCATTATGACGTCTTTAAAAGATTAATTTTTCCAAGATAATTTTTGTCGTATTGACGACGTCATTACGACAACATTATGACGTCTTTAAAAGACTATTTTTCCAATAAAATTTATGTCGTAATGACGACGTTATTACGAAGTCATTATGACGTCTTTAAATGACTACTTTTTCCAAGATAATTTTTGTCATATTGACGACGTCATTACGACAACATTTTGACGTCTTTAAAAGACTATTTTTTGCTAATATAATTTTTGTCGTATAGACGACGTAATTATGACGGCTTGCGAAGACTATTATTTGTCATTAATTTTTGTCGTATGGACGTTATTACGACATCATTATGACGTGTCTTTAAATGACTATTCTTTCCAATATAATCTTTGTCGTATTGACGACGTTAATTTGACGTCATTATGACGTCTTTAAAAGGCTATTCTTTCCAATGAATTTTTGTCGTATGGACGACGTAATTATGACGTCTTTCGAAGAATATTAATTGTCATTAATTTTTGTTGTATGAACGACGTTATTATGACGTCTTTAAAAGTCTATTTTCTTCCGTAATAATTTTTGTCGTGTGGACGATATGACGTCTTTCAAAGACTATTATTTGTCATTATTTTTTGTCGTATGGACGACGTTATTACGTCATTTGACGTCTTTATAAAAAAAAAGAGAACAGTAGAAACCAAAAGAAACCATTAGGATCAAATATGAGCATTTGTCACTGAGTAAATAGGGCAATTATCAGAGGTGAAAATGGGGAACTTCTTTGCCCCCAATCATTAGTCATTATCAGATTGTGCACCATCTTGACATGCAAAGGTCTGCAATATCGATCAAGACTAAACATGCTCTAATCTCGCTATTTGAAAAAGGCTGTGTGTGTGATACTCAAGGCCGTAGGCCTACACAATACATTACAATGTGTATATGTACTGTATATATAGTATGCATTGGGAGCTGATCGGAGTGTAAATGGCCGTTATACAGCTGCCATTGTACAGTGCAGTACTCTGTTTTCCCTGCTAATCTACAGTATGGGTAAGTCTTAGAATTACCTAATTTATTTACAAAATGTACATAAATCTATAGTTACTGTTTTCTGTTCTGAAAAGTTGACATGCATGTTTAATATGTATGTCTAATGATTGTGAGCTCGGACTTTCAACACCTGCTGACAAAAGTAGTCCCGTGTACTGATAATTGTGTCATAATGCAGGCAGCTTGGTGCTGTATGTACTACGTCCATGCTGTTCCCTTCTATGTATTTTTATGTAACATCTTGATCCTGTTGATGGGATGCATGGTTGGGGCATCATTTGAAGCAAAGTTTATTCATTTGCCTACACATGACTTTAAAGGAAATCCAACCTGAATATACAACTAGATCTAGTCTACTCTCAAACTAAAAGAAAGTAGAAAAATAAGAGAAGCAAACTGATGAAAGTTTCAATAAAATCTGACTAGGTCTAGATATTCTGATTAGTCTGATTTGGGTAGGGTCGGCTCCTCTCTTTAGACTTAGAAACAGAAGCCGACCATAGGGTCTGCTCTGCAAACAATTCTGGGCGCTAGTGTAATTGATGTAGAGGTGTCGTGGTCGAGTGGACACGTCGCGGACTGTCGATCACAACTGGTCCGCGGTTCGAGTCCCGCCGCACTAATGTCCTTTGGCAAGACATTGATCTACATTTGCCACACTCCACCCAGGTGAAGTAAATGGGGACCTGGGCCCCGTCTTACAAAGAGTTACGATTGATCCAAATCAATCGTAAGTCCTCCAATCAATCGCAAGTTTGCATTCTCCTATCTCTTATGTACATGGTTGCGATTGATATCAATCGCAAATAAGTTACGATTGATATCAACTCTTTGTAATACGGGCCCTGGTAGGAATTCATTCTTGAAATGCAGAGCACGTGACAGCTGCTCTGCTAAAGCCAGGGTAATTATGTTGCATTATTGTAGAGCGCTTACTAAGTAACTTAGAGACTTCTGATAAAGTAAGTGTTAGGCGCTATATAAGCAAATATAATTATTATTATTAGTGTAGTTTCGTATCCATTTTTTAAAACCCTAACCCTAACGGCGTGGAGATACCCTACTAAAACATAACCCAAAATCAACTAAATCTTCATCAATTGTTCAAATAATGGTCATGATTTAAAAGTAGTTATGTTTCTTACCCCTTTCGTGTCAATTTTCTTATCTTTTTTTGGATTATTTTTCCTAAAAATGAAGGCTTAAAATATACACTTTCTCACGTGATTCACGGCAAACTGCTGCACAATACAATGGCATACCGTACGCCTACCGTACGCCTGCCTCACATCTGCTGTGAGTAATGTCAGTTTTGAGAATTTAGTGCTTTATTATTTTAAAAATAAAAAGAATTGGTTATTTGCGCAGCTAAATGATTTGAATTAATTGCAATTTTTATAAGACTGGGCCCAGATGTCTGGAAATTGAGCTTTGTGAGTGCGATGCGCAGAGGAATAAAGCATTGTGACTTGTGTCACATACATATAACCTTAAACAAGTCGTTTCTACAGAGTTTAGTCTTTAGACAGCAAATGTATCAGAAAAAAACTTCACCTTTGAAGACGTGCACAAATTTGTGTTACCATAAATTGTTTTAATGGTATAAATTCTAATCAATTCATGGTGTGTTCCTATAGGCTACCGTAAACACAAGCCTTTATCTGGAAATAATCGGTTACACCCGTAAATGGTAAACAAAATTCTTTCCCCACAGGCTGTACAAAGAAGTTTGTAGTAGGCCTATACATGTGTTGCACATGCATACATTATCAACCATTCATTTTGTTTTAACGTTATTTATTTTCTCATTAATTGTAGGCATCTTTTTAACATCTTTCGTCAAAGCAGTGGATTCAAAGCACATTGTGGCCACAATAGATTGGATTGACGTGAGACGTACCATGCAGAAAATGCTACTTTCTCTCAGCCTTCTGGATGTTCCTTAAGGATCAGCAGCCTCATGAAAAAGTCGAAGCCATTATCGGTAAATGTGTACATGTACTTGTATTATTTTTGTACATTTTTGTCATATTGTGCATGATCACCGACTAATTAGACACTACAGAATTGATCATTTCACTCGAAAGGCGTATTTTTCCTTACCGGTAGTTTCAAATATACAGTCAAACCTGTCTATAGCGACCGCCCAAGGGAAACACAAAAAGTGGTCTTTGTAGACAGGTTCCTTTAGTACATTTTCAATGAGAAACCATTTTCAAGGGAAACAAAAATGTGGTCCTTGTAGACAGGTGGTCACTAAAGCAGGTTTGACTATATATACCGGTATATATAATTCAATTAATTTCAGATCACTAAAACCTGCAGGTATGTTGCAATAACCGACCATATTTTGCGAGTTTCAAACATTTTTATTTCCCCTTCAGCATAGGTCAAGGAGCTTTTATTCTACCCTCATCAGCAAACTAGAATTGTATTGATAATTTACAAAAACAATCCTGAATCACGTTTTGCATTGCCAACAAAAGTTTAAAATCCAAAGGTGTGTTTACATTATGTTTGTGAGCAATGAGAAATTATTTCTGATAAATCTTACCAAGCAGTAATTTTCTGGCAGAATTCATTATTTAATTAATTGTTTACATTTCAGTTTTAAAATATATAACAGTTTTTTCTTAATTGTATTCCTTTCTTTTTGCTTTCTTCATCCATTAGAATTCTTTGCGCCTATGTACCCGGGATCTGAAAGCAGTGCATAATACAGGAGATTCCACCCAAAAGCTAAACCGTGAGTCCAAGCTGAAGAGGAATATTTCCAAAATGATGTCTACACTCACCCGATAGCATAACTGCAAGAAATATTTCAGGTTATTTTTTCCTCCATTGATTATAGAGAGAGAGATTGGGGGAGGGGATGGGGCGGGGTGAGGTGTAGCCACAAACCTGAATGGCAAAGCTGTAGAACTGAATCATGTCACTTGCAATTTTAACGAATTACAGGGTTTACAAACTGACATAATGATTTGGGTAAAAAAATCAGTATTTTGCGTATATTTGTAATTACTATTTATGAAGTTGACCTGTTTCATATACTTATGTCGTACACTTGATATGCTCTGTCTCATGCTCACCCCCACCCCTTTGTATCGGTTCCTAAAACCTGTGTATGATATAAGTTGGTAATAGAGAAAATTGAGTGAGGTAAATGCAATACAAATCGATTCCATTCTTAAGCAATTAAGACTTGCTCAGGTACGGCACGTGAACCGCCAACAAATTTTAAAAAATGATGCAGATTTGGTTTATGTGTAAAGTGAAGTATGTTTTGGACTGCGCGTATTCAGTGAGCTTTGTTTTATAATATACAGAAATGTAAAGCATATTGAACTTTATGTCAACATTAAAAATACTCTGCGGTTTTGAATGTTTTGCAGCATCATATCTGAACGAGCCATAAAGGGACTTAGTTACATTGTTCAGATGAGAGATAATGGTGCTAAGGTATTGACTTCAATGTTAGATGTACAATTAAAGATAATATGAAAGTTCGAGTGAAAAGACCATTATTAATGATAACAATTGGGAAAAACTGATGTGGTCAATTCCTTAATTCTCCCAATTATATTATTATAATTTAATTTAATTTTAGGTGAATGTAAATCATCACAAAGCAAAGAATTGGCTCTATATACCTTTTCCAAACATTTAAGTGTTGAAAGTTTTTAAAGGCCTGTTTTATATCTTATTTTCAGCTCAGACGAGATGCGCAGTACACTAAGCTTGCCCAAAAGCATGACAGAGATAAATGCCTTGTTCCTGCCCCTCTGCCTTTGAAGGACAGCGTCTCCCTAGAAGACACTTTGCAACACAGGCTGCTGAGCTGCCGTTTGAGAAGCCCCTCCACCTTACCCACCTGGAAAGCAAAACGCTGGTCAGACCAGTGGAATTCGTCTACTACCAACTTGAAGGAGTTCATCCCAGAGCCCTGTGCAAAACCAAGTGGCAGCGACCTCTCAAGAAAAGCTGGGTCAACCTCAACCGTATCAGAATTGGAGTTGGCCGTACACAATACTTCCTGCATAAAATTGGAGCTGATCCATCGCCAAACTGTGCCTGTGGAGAGATCCAAACTATGGATCATGTCATCGATGCTTGTCCTATCTACAAATCCCCTCACGGTGCTTCTGGACTTCGGGAGCTCGATGATGAGACAATCAGTTGGATAAATAAGGATCTTCCTATCATGATGTACTCCTTGATATTCTTCGTACGAACGAACGATGGAAAACGGTTGGGGAAAATTCAAAAATTTATTGGGAGAATCAACTGTTAAAGTGAGTGGATCGTCAGTTTCCATGTGCAGAAGGCCATAATTCGCTGACACCAGACTTGGTGGAAATAACATTAATGGGAGTACAAATCTGCACACAGCAAACCCGTAGGCCAGTCAAGAATTACCTCCTAATCTCTCGGAGAGTCTAGCTTCGGATCCCGCTTCGATCGGGTGAGGGAAAAGCAAAGCATTACATAAGGTCGAATGGTCATAAAACTGAAGGCTAACCCTGGTGATTGACAACACCTGTTATTGGGTAAACACCCGAACGGTGTCGAATTCCCCATGAGAGCTGACTTCTATGTGTCTTTAAAGGGTGTCACACTGTGGCGCCTTCTAAGAAAACCATAAATATCTTTGTGGTTTGAGAATTTTTGGTAGTTAAAAGTATAAAATTGTTGGATTGTACCTGTGATTTTGAAAGCACAATACGGCTTACCTATATTGAATCTAAGTTAAATTTTAATTCTTTGTGAAAATACCCCAGGAGTTTCAAACTTGCCAAATGAATGTTGTGACATAAGCAATGGAATATATCTGTTTGTGCTAAACTGTTTCATCATGCTTGCTATTTTATCTTAAAGTTGGAAATATCTTCTGCATCATTATTGCACAGTCACCTTGAATTGCCCAATTGAGCCAGTCGTACTGGCAGGAATGTTTAATCTGATCAAAATTGTGTTTTTATACTTCAGCTTCTGTATTCGCAAACAAAATCTTTGATGATATTTATAAGAATGAAAGTTGCCACTGCCAGTAATGCCTTTTCTTATATTTAAGTCATGTGCCCGTAAGAAGCAGGTTTCTAGCACAGAGAATAGGTACAGTTGAGCTAATTTCTGCACAGTTTTCCAATATGCTGTATCGCCAAATGCGAACATCGTGGTTTCAACGGGCAAGCAACCATCATCAGAAAACTCTGCAGGTATCAGCATAGCTCTCCCTGTTTTCCTTGCTGCCAACTTGTTTCTTTTGAGTGTAAGAGATAACTAAGCTAAGCCATGTGTTTATCATTTGTGCCATTTTTCTCTTATGTGTGATATAGATTGTATAGTTTTATACTTCATTTGCATGTGCCTTTTAAAACTGTGAATATGAATTATTGCCATAAACTTAGAGATTCCCCTTGTATGTAACAAGAATTTATCTTTCACGCTCAGAAATTCTATATTGAATGAGCATCTGTGTTTACTTGATGTATTATGTGCTGCTAATAATGCAATTACTTCTGTTGACATATAGCCATTTGTCTTGACTCTCTGGTAAGACTTGTTTCCAACAACCTTTTGTTTTATCTGATACTCTTTATCTGCATTACAGTCTTGTGGTTGTGAGGAGCGGGTTTGCAGCATGGAGACGAGGTAGAGCTATGCTGATGAATGCCCTGCTTTCCACTATTCTGTTTTGCTGAATGTGAGGAGCTTCCCCAGTGTGATGTTTGCTTATCTACTAAAAAACTGCGGGTATCAGTATAGCTTTACCTAGTCTCTATGCTGCTAACCTGCTTCTCACAACCGCAAGTTTAACCAATTATGCAATATAATATGTCATGGTTTCTTGTACTGATAAGTGAATTTAATTTGAAAGCAAATGAAAACCGTTCTTTAATTGTAATGTTTATCTTTAAAAAGTAGCACATTTTATGACAAAACAGATATCTTTGTGATGGCCTGTTAACTTTATTAAAATCAATTATGAGATTAGGATGGGGATGGAAAGACACTGTACGTATAGAAGGCAAGTTAGAAAAAGAAGGTATAGAAATAAGTATTTTATAGTTTTGTGTTATCCTTCTTCACACCATTTACATGTACATTAAAAATATGAAAATTACTTTCTGTCTGGCATGTATATATTACCGTATGTGATGCAATATTTGTTGCTTTGATTGTACCGTGTGATTGCTCAGAATGAGTGATTTGTACACTTTCTTCCTTGATCAGGTGGTCATATAGATGTCATTTAGAGGACAAAAAGACGTAAAGCTCATGTAAGGATAAAAAGTACATCGAATTGGTGTCCTTATGTCTTCCGTTGCTACAAATTTACGTCTTGAAGATGTCCTTTTAACCAATAGGATGGACAAATTGTGTAAAGATTCAAGTCCGTACAATGTAAACTATTGATACAAGTTTATGCTTTTAAGACGTAATTTTTACTTAAAAGATGTAAAAACTACATAAATATATGACATCTGTATGACGACTTCGTTTTTTACAATTTAACGTCTTAAAGACGTCTTTTTTTACCAGTAAGACGTAAAAATCACATTAATACATGACGTCAGTACGACGTCTACCTTTGATACAAGTTACCGTCTTGAAGGCGTCTATTCTTTATCAATAAGATGTAAATATCACATCAAAATTTGATGTCCATACAATGTTTACACGAAGTCTGTAAGACGTCTTTCTTGTGTAAAAATTGACGTCTTGGAGACGTCTTTCTTTAACTAATAAGACGTAAAAATCACGTCAAAATATGACGTCCTCACGACGACGTATGCGGGTGCAAGTTTACGTCTTTTTGACGTAAAGTTATGTCGTCTTAAAGGCGTCTTTGTTAACTAAAAGACGTAAATATGACGTCCATATGACGTCTTCCTATGGTACAAGTTGACGTCTTAAAGGCGTCTATCTTTAACTAATAAGGCGTAAAAATCACGTCAAAATATGACGTCCTCACGACGACGTGCGCGGGTGCAAGTTTACGTCTTTTTGACGTAAAGTTATGTCGTTTAAAGACGTCTTTCTTTAACTAAAAGACGTAAATATGACGTCCATATGACGTCTTCCTATGGTACAAGTTGACGTCTTAAAGGCGTCTTTCTTTGACGAATAAGGCGTAAAAATCACGTCAAAATATGTCGTCCTGAAGGCGGCGTGCGGGTGCAAGTTTACGTCTTTTTTACGTCATGTTGTGTCGTCTTAAAGACGTAGTACAAGACGTAAATATGACGTCTTTAAGACGTCGCTCTGCTATCAGGGTAGTCAGTTTGTAGGTAGCTAGCTATCCTCTCTTGTTAATTAATTGTGAGAAAAAAAGATTTGTAAGGAAAAGAATGATCAAGAAATATTTATGGTTTAAATAATTGATGTGGAATGTACTGAACCTATTTCGGAAGAAATTGAACAAGAGTAATGCAAAATCGCTCATTCACACATCTTCCAAAAAAGTAAATCGCTTGCTGAAAAGATCCCTCTCCAGTCAAAGAGGAAGATGGTGATGATAACTCCCATATCGCTGGCAATGATAATGACTAATAGCAAATATTGATAGCTATTTTTATGAAGTAGTTATCAGTACTCGGGTATATTCATCTAGCCCCCCCCCCCCACCCCCCTCTGAAAATTGTTCAGCGGTCCCTGGCAATTATGTATCACATAACCTCAACCCCTATATAAGGATAAAACAAACAACCAACCGTCAAAAACTTTTCTTTGACCTCAGAATATCCTAACTCGGAGCCAGACAAATGTCTGAGCTGGATTGAAATAATTGAAATAGATCTGATTCTCGAGTCAGAGCCGCAGCACACAATCGAGAAGATCTCATGCTACGGTAGACGAACCAGCAAGTAAAATAACTTAATATATCCCATTCTGCAGGAGACGAACCAGTGAGTCAAAGATTTGAAATAGATCTCATTCTAAAGAAGTCTCATAAGCGAGTTAAAAAACATTAACTAAAATGGCATTAAACGCGAAAGTACGAAGTGTTTTCAGATCTGGGTTATTTTCAGACAAGGTTGCTATTGTCACTGGTGGTGGAACGGGTATTGGCCTAGCTATTACACAAGAACTTCTCTATTTAGGTGAGTATTAATAAACTTGATATTATTACTTTTAAAAAATATGATATAACACGATCGCAAAGACTTTCTGGAATTAACGTATGAGCAAGTTTCACTACCTTATTGTTTATCCCTTAGAAATCGTGTTCGGATTAAGTATTATACATGTACTTCATTGTAAAGTTCACACATGTCACTACGTGATGGACAAGGCCGCCTTGCCTTGGGTTGATTTTTCGAAAGTCTTTCCGGTTGTGTGAAAGCTTGGGGCTTTTATCCATTCCATCTCTCTCTCTCTCTCTCAAAGCGCCATATCGATTGACTTTGGCGATCATGCTGTTCCACAACTCTCGGCTCCTAGCCTTCTCTATTAGCACCACTCCCAGTTCTTTTACTCCTCTCTCTTCTAACAATTTCTGCAGACTGTCCATCCAGAGTATCCTTCTTCTCCCCCTACTCCTCCTTCCCACAATTTTCCCTGTCAAGGCAAGATTCTCTAGGCTTTCTTTACGTGTAATGTGACCCATGAACTTCAACTGCCTAATCAACATCTCATGTATCATTTTCCTTTGCACTCCAGCTCTTCTAAGAACTTCCTCATTACTAACTTTATCAGTCCAAGGGAATTTTTTTTCATCATTCTTCTTAAAAACCACATTTCGCAACTTTCCAACCGCTTTTTAGTATCAGAGGCTAAATCCATGTTTCACTACCATACATAAGTACTGGGTAGATGTAACAATTCAGTACTCTTATTCTGGTCCTCATACCCAATTTGCGATTTGTCAGAATTTTGCCTAACTTTGAAAATGCAGATTTAGCGAGAGCTATCCTTCTCTTGATTTCTGTCTCACATCTGGCATCATCGGAGATCATGCTGCCGAGATAGTTAAAAGAGGAGACTTGTTTAATAAACTGTTCTTTCAGTTTCAAGTTACATTTTGGACTGCTCTTCTTGGAGACTACTAGGCACTTTGTCTTTTTATAGTTGATATCTAGTCGGAGTCCCATTCTCTCACTTTCCTTTACAACTACATCCAGAAGTTTCTGGAGATCTTTCTCTGATTCAGATGATAAAAAACATTCCATCACTCAAAATTATGTATGTTGTAACTGCGAACATGACCAGGCCTCGCGGATGACTAATGTATATTTTTTAATGAAATGGATGAAATATACTTTTGTCAAAATATTGCTGTGTGCGTAACCTGACAAGGATTAACACATTTTTATCAATGTTGTTCTGGACAAACTTCCATCATCAATATCATTTACATTAATGTGTATATATAGTACATGTGTATACATTACCTATGTGTACATTGCATTCTATTGTGTGCACAATTTAAATGCTTCTTCATCTCACATTCAAAGTGTTTTGTATCTCCTTTCCCTTCTCTTCTCTTTATCTATAATTTTCCTCTTTATTCCTCTCTCTCTCTCTCTCTCTCTCTCTCTCTCTCTCTTGCATCTTGCATGGTCATACCCCGCATAGAAGGGTGTAGCTATACCTATTTTCTATGTAGAAAATGTGATGCAGAATTTTTCTCCCCAACATTTTTTGCTCATCACGCCACTGGTCAGGGATCAAATATGCCGACAATTACAACAAATACAAATACAAGGAAAAATAGTAACAGGACTATGAATTTTAGCCAAAAAGTCTTTAAAAAAACAACGAATTTTACTTACAGTTGTTTCAATTATTTCAAATGTAGACGGGTGTCAATTCCGATCCTTATAGACCAGATTCTGGTCGTTTAAATAACAAATTTTTATAGCAACGTCCCTGCTCATACAAAAAAACGTTGGGGGAGAAAAATTCTGCATCACCACAACTCTTACATGCTACATGCAGGCCCGCGGAACGTTTTTCGAAGTTGGGGGGCTTAAGTAGTTATTATCAGGTAGAGCAAAGCGAGCGAAGCAAGTGGAGCGTAAATTGGCTTGGGGTCCAGGGGCAGAGCCCCACGGAAGCTCAGGGGTTTTTAGGCATTTAATCACGGTCAGATGAGCATTCAGGGGCCCGCCTTAGGGCCCCTGGTGGGGTCCAGGGGGCAGAGCCTCCGGAAGCTCAGGGAAAAATCATGCCATTTCAGCAACATTTGTTAATCACTGGTAACGAATTAGAAATAAACCACGTTTGAATTTTATTGGGGGGATTCTGGTCGTTTAAACAAAAAATTTGTATAGCAACGTCCCTGCTCATACACCACCGCCAGACACTTCCCGGAGCGTGCCCAAAGTCTGTGAGTGTCTATAAACCAAAGTACGAGTGGGTTTATAATTGCTCATTAAATATGTCTGCACGTAATGAAGTTATCATCACTTATCAATAAATGAGCTAGAAATACATTTTTGCTTCTAAAAATACATTTTCGCGACTGAGAACACACGAAGCATTCTAAAATATGTTCGATATCTCTCCGACCTGCTTTAAAAACAAAACGCTCAAAATAGACGATCATCCACGTTTCTCATGCAAGCTGATCTTTTAGCTGCCGACAGTGTAGATTCCAGAATAAAAGATAGATAATGAATAAGTCTATAGGTGCATTTTTTCTATGAGATTGGCTTTCATGTGCAGTGTACATTGTATCAAAGGCACACTCCGTGTGGAAAAGGATATATTAACAAATAGATATAATCCCACCACGATTTATTTTTCGGCGTATCAGGACAATAACCCCGGAGAATCACCCCCGGAAAACTACCCCAGGGACAATGACACCCCGGAAAATTACCCCCCAAGGACAACCACTCTCCGAGGACAATATTCCCCCGATTAAAACCAACTTATTATCAGGGTGGACTTCGCCTTTAATGAACAGGGGGTAATTTTCCGGGGAAGGGGTTAATTGTCCTAGGGGGTAATTTTCAGGGGTAGGAGTAATTGTCCACGGGGGTAATTTTCCGGGGAGGTAATATTGTCATCGGGGGTGGTTGTCCATGGGGGGTTATTTCCCGGGGGTAATTTTCCGGGGTAATTGTCTCGCTGGTAATTGGCCGGGGCAATTGTCCTAGAACCATTTTTCAGCCCTCCAAACCGGTAGGGGGGATAACCTATGTTGGTTACACTTTTTGAAAGCAAAGTCTGTTGGATAAGGTCCCTGTTTGGTTTTGAGGAATAAGGAACAACTTTTTTTAAAAATTAATATATAGGCCTATATATTTTTTCCGGGGGGTGGATGATGACAGTCATGGTCTATAGTGATCCGTTGCCGGAATGTTGATCATATGGTTCGCGGTTCGAATCCAAGCCACGACACTAATGTCCTTTGACAAGACGTTAATCTACATTTGCCACTCCCTACCTAGGTGTAGTAAATGGGTGCCGGGTAGAAAGTAATTAATTGAATGCTTTCAGCGCCTTAGGGCCGCGGGCCTAAATCTAGAGTGTTAGAATTGCCTTTAGCTTCCCCAAGGGTGGAAATGTGGGCAGTACAAAAATGACCATCTTTTATTTTATTTTTTTACATATATTTATATTTTTGTTTTTTGTATTTTAATAGCGGTGAGCTATTGTAAATGAGACAGAAATTCTCAGGATGTCTCTTGTGTAAACTCGGAAAGTAGACTACTTATTTTTTTTTAATGTTTGTGATTTATTCAATTTTCATTATTTTTATGTTCTATTTGCTTTCCTGATAGGTTGTAAGGTTGTAATTGCATCAAGGAACGCAGAACGATTACAGACTGCTGGTAATGCCTTGAAGGCCTCTCTGCCTCAGGATTCTACAGCAGCTATCCAATCTATACAATGTAATATAAGGAAAGAAGATGAGGTAATGAATGAAAGTCGTTTTATGTTTACTGAAATTGTATTTAAAATACTCTGTATCTTTGTAGAAGTAATATTGTTTTGACGCTCATACTTTTAATACAATATAGCGATGTGGAACCCTTTACATCAAGAGCAAAACATATTTTGGTGATTAGTACACTTTAACCCTTGCACAAGCAATCAAATTGCTCATAAAGTCATGATCTGCCCTACACTAGTAGGTTACTAGTACTAGTAGTTGATATAGATATAATGGATGCGCTGGTTCTAGGACACCTACCCTCTAGGACAACTACCCCCTAGGACAACTACCCCCTAGGGCAACGTCCCTCTAGGACGACTACCCCCTAGGACAACTACCCCCTAGGGCAACGTCCCTCTAGGACGACTACCCCCTAGGACAACTACCCCCGGACAACTACCTCCCAGACAAATACCCCCTACGACAACTACCCCCGGACAACTACCCCCAGACAACTACCCCCTACGACAACCATCCTCTAGGACAACTACCCCCAGGACAACTATCCTAGGGGGTAGTCTGAGAGTAGTTGTCCGTGGGGTAGTTGTCCTAGGGGGTAGTTGTCTGGGGTAGTTGTCTGGGGTAGTTGTCCTGGGGTAGTTGTCCTAGGGGGTAGTTATCCCATGGGGTAGTTGTTGGGGGGGGGTAGTTGTCCTAGGGGATAGTCGTCCTAGAGTGTGGTTGCCCTATGGGGTAGTTGTCCTAGGGGGTTTAAAGGGTGGTTATCTTAGGGGTGGTTATCCGGGGTGGATATCCAGGGGGTAGGTGTCCGGATACGGTGTAGGTTGGCTATGGGTTGGTGTGCGTAATAATTTTATTCTGTGCGTATTATCTGAATAATAACTTAAGAATGTCTGATGGGCCATAATGGAAAATATCAATTTTCCACATGTGGAAGTCCACCCCGGCCATCCCCCTTCTTGCGGCGCCCATCTGTCTGATTTTATTTGAAAGAGTCTTCATTGCGCAGAAAACTCTTTAACATAATATTTTGTTGTTGCCTTGTAGGTGAAGGCGCTGATGGAAACTACAGTTGCAAATTTCGGCAAAATCGACTATCTGGTCAACAACGGCGGAGGTCAGTTTATCAGCCCTCTCTCTAAAATATCTTCAAAAGGATGGAATGCTGTGGTCGACACGAACCTCACAGGAACATTTATGTGCTGCAGAGAAGGTAAAACAAACAAACAATCAAACAAACAATCAAACAAAGAAACTAAATTTTTGTTTGAATCCTCAAAAGTAGAACAAAACAGTTGGAATCAACATTATTCAGTTTGTATATAATGATAAAACTTTACCTCCTATCAATCTTTTTACAAGTAACTACACTGAAAGTGATGTAAAAGAGTTATATTTTAGTCCAATCAAGTGCCAGGGATCAACTGAAATCCTCTGATAAGCAACATAAACAAACAAAGAAACAAACAAAATGATTTATGAATAAAGAAGAAAAAAAAAGAAAGAAAGAGTTTTCACATTTTAGGTTGCTCTTTTTACTTCAAAATTATCTGTAAAGCAAATTCTTAAACATGAAATTGTTATAACATTATTTAATTTGTGTATTCTTTTTATTTACTTATTCATTCGTTTATTCACTGTCTTGTTCATTTATCAACAACAAAAATATCTATATAAAAAAAAACATGCATTGGTTATTGGCAAACTAGATGGTAAACTGATTGATATCAAGGGAGATAACAACTAGGGGCATTAATGTAAGTTTTTAGGATATTCAGATTTTGTTTGCTTTTGTTGTTTCTCTTTCAGCTTTCCTCGCAAGTATGGAAGAGAATGGCGGAGTCATAGTGAATATGCTCGGTGATATGTGGAGAGGTTTTCCGTCAATGGCGTAAGACTTTAAACGATTCTCGAAATTGCACTTAAAGAATTAGATACATTTGGTAGCGTACAGTTAAAGATTCACGAACGCTATAGCTACGAGAATAAGCAATTAATATTTTCCTATTCTGCGTATGGGTATCTATGTTGAATCTATAACAGTAAAATAATCGTATCAATTACATACTTTTATATCATGCAAACTTTATTTAGCCCTCAGAAAACTTGGTTTTATAACCAGACCGTGCTGAACACTAGACAGTTCATTCTTTAAAGCTTCTGCGTTAGAATAATACTTAAATTCCTTCAATGTCATGAGCATTCCTCTTCTTGCGGCTGATTATATCGTACGTATATTGTCTTTCAAAAACAAAATAACAAAATGAACGAACTATTATTAGATGGAAAATATAATAAAATTTGAATTTTAACAAATTCCTATTACTGTACATGGTCTTATCTTTAGATTGATATTCCAAATAAGTTTGTGTCAGTATATGATTCAAGCCAGTCATTGTTTAAGTAAATAAGTGGGAAAAATTATGAAAGGAATCAAACGTTTCGTAAATTATTGTTATTAATCGGCGCCAGTTCACTTCTTAGATGATAAAACCTAAATAATATGTGCAGTTACTTTCACGTTCTTTCTACAGTCATTCGAGCGCAGCACGGGCAGGAATTGAAAATTTAACCAAGACAGCTTCTCTAGAATGGGCACAACACGGTGTCAGAATCAACTCAGTAGCTATTGTAAGTTTACCTCTCAGTCTCCTTCAGAGGCCGGGGAATCCATTTTTTCTTATTGATTGATTGATTGATTGATCGATTGGTTGGTTATTATTATTATTAATAATAATAACCAAGCTTTATGAAGATCAAGAAGCAGCTGTTCGGACTAGTGTTGGTGATACTGAGTGGTTTCCGATAGAAAGAGATGTCAGCCAAGGATGTATATTGTCTCCAGACCTATTTAATATTTACTCGGAAAATATAATGCGAACTGTGGCTGAAAGGTTTTGAAGGAGGGGTGAGAATTGGAGGACAGAGAAGGCACAATCTCAGGTATGCAGATGATACAACTTTAATATGTACCAGCAGCTCTTCCCTGCTGAGAAGAACAAAACAGGGCAGTTATGAAAAGAATCTCCTCTTAAACACACAGAAGACAAAGATATTAGTAATAGACAGGAATCGAAGAGATTGATTTTATTTTGGATGGAGAAAAAATTGCTGAAGTCCAGGATTTCATATACCTGGGTCTTGTTAGCGCTAAAGGATCAAGTGAGAAAGAAATCAAAAGGAGATTAGCAATAGCAAGGAATGCAACTCAGAAAATGGCGAATACTGATCTGGAGAAGCCAGGGAATTAAAAAGAACAGTTTAAAGTTAAAGATAGTACTGACATCTATATTTCCCATTGCTACATACGGAAGTGAGACATGGGCCATGACCAAAAGAGATGAAAAGAGAGTAGATGCGTTTGGAATGTGGCTGTATCGGCGAATACTGAGGGTTCCATGGACAGACAAAAGAACAAACCGATGGGTACTGGACAAGCTGGATGCAGAGATGTTGCTCAGAAAGAGTATTGCCAGAAGGAAACTGCAGTTTTTTGGCCATGACTTGTAGTAAGGAGAGATGGTCTTGGAAAGTCCCTTATAACAGGAACAGTGGAAGCCAGGCGAAGAAGAGGCAGACCTGCTATTTCCTGGTTCAAAGACATCCACATATGGACAGGGAAAAAGCTGTCAAAGGCAACAAGAGCAACATCAGACAGAGAAGGATGGTATAGACTTGTGATGGCCATAGCAGCGCAGCTAGCGCCACCTGACTGAAGAGAGATTATTATTATTATTATTATTGTTATCATTATTATCATTATTATTATCATTATTATTATTATTATCATATTGTTATTATTATGTTTTGCCTGTCAAAGAATTTGGGAGTTCAAAAGCACTTATCAACTTTCTCTTTTCCCCTTCTTTTCTTGTTTGTTTTTACTTGTCAGAAACTCAGTAGTAAGTGATACAAGATTAACAGTAATTCATCTTTGTTTTTTTTAATAAATCGTAATTGTCTATATATATGCCTGTTCATGTAAAAGAAACCCGTCATGCGTTTCGAATTGTCCTTTGACTAAAATTAACCTCATTCTCGATATGAACTCTATTTTTAATTGCAGCATAGATATTTAGTTCACTTTAAATATTATATTAATCTTATTCCTATCAGTAACTTTGTAATATTTACATTAATCTATTTTCATTTTTTTAAATATTAGTTTAAGTTATTTGTATTTTATATTTTGACCGGGGTAATAATTATGCTGCAATGTTTACATAATACATTTACTATTGTATTATTAGAACACGGGTAGCAATTGTATCTATAGTATATTTGAAAAATAATGTACTAATCAGTTTCTTGAATTGTTTGCACATTACAAAGCATTATTCAAGTGTTTCATAACAGGAGATAAACTGAGTTCAATATTATTTATGTATCATATGTATTTTTAGTTTATTTCATCAATGATTAATTATGTTCTTAAATGATTCATTGTCTCCACAATGTTAAATGTACTTGAAATTTAGTTTATCTAACCTAAATACGTGTGCAGAATAAAACACACATCTATTAGCTCGTAGAGATAATGAATGACCTATAGTAATCACACTAATTTTTTTGAGATTTATACTTAAGATAATGTGTGTGTGGTTAATGCCTTTAACTGAGATAATATTTCTATTCGGTTCCTTTTGCTGTGACGTCATTGAACTAAAAAAAAAAAAATCGTTCAGCTCTTCCTTAATATATCTTAGTACAGTGAAACCTGTCTATAAAGACCACCCAATGGAGATATGAAAAGTGGTCTTTATAGGCAGGTGGTCTTTGTAGACAGGTGTCTATAGTACATGTTTCAATGAGAAACCATTTCCAAGGGAAACAAAAAATGTGGTCTTTGTAGACGGGTGGTCACTAAAGCAAGTTTGACTGTATAAACAATGTGTCAGTATCTTAATATTTTCCTTACAATATCTTGATTGCTTATCGCCCTTTTCTCTCATGGTTATTCGAGTGATATCTTATTATCTTTGACAAAACTGATCTACATAAATTATTCTTACAGGGTACGGTCTTTGGAAAGGAAGCGGCAAAGCATTATGGGAACAATAAGCTTTTCGAGCTAGCCATTCCTGCCATTCCTGCAAAGAGATTAGGAACGCCTGAGGAGGTGAGAATTATGGAGAAGTTGGAATTTTCTTGATCGCAAACTAATGCACCCTTCATTATATCATGAAATATTTACAACAAAAGTCACGTGACTGAGAAAGTAGAGTAAGAGCTGAAAATACAGTTTGAGAAAATTTGAAAAACAATGGTGTAGAAAGTGATTTTTATTTAAATGTCTCTGATCTAGTTGAAATATTATTTATCTTTATCTCTAGCATTCGTTATCACATAGCTGGCAATTTTCCTATACAGTAAATATAATTATGTAAGTATATGTATACTTGTATTTAGAAATGAGAGAAATAGTAGTTGTAGTAGTGGAAGCAGTAGTTATTTTGGTAGATTTCTTTAGACTTTATTGGATAACTTATTAAGCATAAGGCTAATATGCCAATAAAGTTAGTGTAGGTAGAATTTAGATATTTCTAATGACCAAACCACTTAAAATAGCTCATGGCTGTCTGAACAAATAATAAGTCATATACTTTCATTCGTTTAGATTTCAGCAGCCGTGACCTTCCTGCTCTCTCCCGCGGCTTCTTACATCACCGGTGAGACGATTAAGGTTGATGGTGGAAGTAGTTTATATCAGCTTCCTCTTGGATTTACTGTCAAGGGTAAGACACAGGAAAAGAAAACTGTATTTGATGGGCAAGTCCAAGATATATGCCATATATGGTCATTTGGTTTCCCACACGTCACTGAATATTGTGGACTTATAACATAAAATGACATCAAAGCTATTATTTTACTTCTTATTTGGTGTGATCTATAAGCTCTAATAGAGCTCACTAGCTGATAGGATTTTCTGAAAATAATCATAATATATTCTTAGATTTGGTCGATTACGTATGGGAAATAAAGATTATAGTCTTTGAAAAATAATGTCAGACTTGTTACCTCATTTCATTAGGTATAACATTATGTCTCTCAATGTAACGATTGATAGACAATAAAATTGCATTGTAATGTGATTTCTATGTTTTATTCAATACTTAGAATTCAATACATATATGAATATTTTATGTTTTTATTCCATCTTTGGATGAACACATCTGATATTATTATTTCAGGATCTCAGGATCCATGTAAAAACAGTCATGTAGGTGATACTGATAGTTCATCTTTTTTTCCCGACATAGAGCATAATAACATGCCGGCCTACGCGTGGGAATCGGAGGAGGAAGGCGAAGGAGAGATGGAGTCTGGAGAGCCAGTCAGAGCAGAGGAAACTGTCCAGTAACCTCACTGAGAGAATGAAGAAGAACTTAATTTATATTTTGAAAAAGACGTTGTCACAATGAAGACAGTGTAAGACCAAGACAGTCGGAGCATGGATATGAGGATTCCCACATGCACGCTCGTCTTGATCATAATTATAGGTGTAGTTTCGCGAGGGGGCTGTTGTCTCTTGCCCGAATTATCATCAACTTTGAAATTTCTAGAATTCCCTGAGCAATAGAAAATGCTTTAAAATTTTCATCATGACATTGTATGTACCTATTTATTTTGTTTATAGTATCATTATGTAAGTTGTATATTGAATAACATACTTTTTCTTTGTGATTCAATTATTATTTTTAATGACTGATTTATTGAACGGGGCCAACTTTAACTAGCAATTGCAATTAGTTGGCTCCATTTATTAATGTATAGCTATTGTCATGCTGACATACAATGTATCTGAAATTTTGGAAAGAAATAAAAGAAATTAAATAACATACCTTGCTCTCCGAATATGAAGTCACGGTTGACCGAGCGAGTATTGATTTTAAAATGTAGTGTTTCAGCCACTCTATTAGGGGGTGGAGACTCATTAAATAAGCTGTTGAATCGATCACAAGCATTGTGAATGGTATAAGTTGACAAATCTCATGATGAGACAGAAAGATTTGCTTGATCAGTCTCTATAATAATTTCATCGGGTCATAAATTATTGATGATATTTTGCCTGACCCGAGTCTAGGCTTCTGTCGTAGGTTATCTTAAGAGGTCCACAGTCGAATCGAGCATGACGGGCGAAGTTGAAGGTGGAGCCAATCATAACATGAGTATGGTATTTCTAGTCATCTGTAAATTCAAAATGATATACCGTATATAATGGATGGTAATGATCAAGATGCACCTGTGTGGTTTATGGAAGAGCTCTTTATGCTTTATTATTGTATTAGTGTATTTATAAATGGTAATAATAATATATAGGATAATTTTGCGAATATTGTTATGCCTGTGCAGGGCAAGAGTACATATAAATTGTCCATCTAAATTAAATGTATTTAAATTCGGGAAAGGTTGAGGTTAGTCTCAATTGTATTATATCTTTTTATTGTGGTATAAAGTTTCACTCAAATTAATGAAATTACACATGTCTGATGAAAGAATTTTTCCCTATTATCTTTTTTTTACCTTTGTTAAATGTTGCTAAAATTGCAATTATAAAACATAAGATTAAAATTTTAGCGAGAAATCTAAATTTCTAAAGAAATATAAGAGATCCTCTTAGGTTGTATACTATAAATACAAATGAGATGTTGCATGTTTAAGTTATAAAGACATCATTTCTTCTCCACCTGTAAGAAAATCACTTTCTAATTCATCAGTACTTAAATAATTTAACAGATGTCAAATCAGTATCCGAGCTTAGACAAGTTAGAAAATCATGTTCGGATTACGTAATACAAAGTCATGTATGATTATATAATATATATCATTGTCATGTGCGAACATTTTAATAGGGGACACTTTATTGAAATTGATTTATTGATTCTTTGGAAAGTCTCAGCGATCATGTTAATTGTGTAATTACCTAGATATTGAAACTTAATATACACTTCTCGTTTTTCCTTGTAAATCTATACGTGAATTTAAAAAATACAAAATGATGATGAACAGAACACTTTAATGAACTCATGCAGGGGCGGATCCAGCCGGCGGCAAGGGAGGGGGCCTAAAAAGGGGCCCACTTCGTGCGAAAATTTGAAAATCGTGCCGGTCGATTTTTCGCTCAGTGGGGGTAGTGAGCAAAAAAAAATGTTGGCACCCGAAAAAATTCCCTCCGGGAAGGGTAATTTTTTTTCCACCGCCACCCCTTGGGCGCCAGGGGTAGTGACCTCAATTTTTTTGGGGCACCTGAACAAAATTTTCCTACGGGAAGGGTTAGTTTTTTCCACCGCCACCCCTTTGGGCGCCAGGGGAGGGGGCGCAAGTTCTTTTATTTTCAAAAAAAGTGTGTTTTTACCTGTTTTTTTTTTGCTAGGGGAGGGGCCCCCCGGCCCCCCCCCCCTGGATCCGCCACTGAACTCATGCATGAAGTGACATGATTAAGTAACTTTTCTTGTGCGTTTCCTGCTTAAAAGTACATGTATGCATTATGTATCTTGCATTTTTAAAGTTTTGTACATTGGGTAGTGAAGAATACAAAACATTAGAATATACATAATATGAAAATGTGAAAGTTGGGTAAGAAAATATTGCCGAGATTCACCAGCCTGTTGTGAACATTGATGAACCTAGTCAGCATCATGTAATATTGTGTATGTGTGTGCGCGCGCGTGTGTTAACTTGTGCTTGCTCTCCTTGATCTTTCTCTATGCAGTGTTAGCCCAAGTCCACTCCAAAAATAACTTGCTCTTAATAGAACCAGAAAAATCAGACAAACCAATCAAAAAATGTTTGAGCAAAATCGGATAACTAATAAGAAAGTTATGAATTTTTGAAAAAGTATGTAAAACTAAAAAAACAATGGAAATCATTACACAAATTGCCAATTTGGTTATCAGTTTGTGACGTCATGTCCTCACTACTTATCAATTGCTTTATATAGTTTAATCACATTAATTTCCCTTTTTATCCCCCACAACTTGATTTCCCCGTGCCTTTGCCCAGGTTATTGCGTGCATGACATTTCCCAAAATCTTTTATAAATTTTGAAGAATTTATACTATTTGTCTGAATATTGTATTTCATAATTATTGATTTTTATATAAATAGTTTATCAAAGTTCAAATTTTTCATTATTTAACTGGAAAAGAATTACTCTATATTAGTGCATCCACACAAAAAACATATTACTATCAATTTAACTTGGATGCTGGTGTGAAGAAATAAGATTCTTAGGGGGAAAATAGGAAATTTATTTATTCATAAAGAAAATAATTAGTGGATAGTGGGGATCATACGTCACAGACTCATGAGTGAGTTGCCAATTTGTGTAGTGATTTTCAAAGTTTTTCATGTCATTAAAATTCATAACTTTCTTATTAGTTATCCGATTTTACTCAAACCTTTTTTGATTGGTTTGTCTGATTTTTCTGGTTCTATTGAAAGAAAGTTATTTTTGGAGTGGACTTGGGCTTTAACATTACGAGTTCTCAGTTTATACATTTTTCTTCGCTTCACAACTTTACCGCCTTATAAGCCCTATATGCTATTCATTTTGTTAAATGTATGATTTATGAACTATGTTTCTTTAACGGTTTAATGAATAATATAAGTGGCAATTTTAAAATCTTAACGTATAGTGTTAGATAGGCATGCATCTAATAATTTTTTTTGTTGATTTTATGATGATGTTTATGTAATTTGTATGTTTTGATATGTAAATTTTAAAAAAATTAGCCTTTGGGCTGCATGCTCAGTGTGGATTTTGCGACAATAAACCGATACAATTTCAATTAAGATTTCAATAATGTTTAGTTCCCCATTATTGAGTTAGCATCTCTATATCTCTATACATCTCTATTTATCAACAGGACCAGTTTAACATTTTTAAGGATTTTTTCTCTTTTTGCTGATCCAGGGTGTGATATAAGATATGTTATTATTTTCATCATCTGGCATGGAACGATTCGCAAACGGATTTATGATTTGAGGTAAAAACATTTATTTCAGCTCATTCTTTTGCACCGTTACAAAAGGCGGCTAAGATCGATGATTAAAGTTTCGCATAATTTCATGATATAACATATAGGCTGTGTGCAAATCAGCGAGTTGGTGGTCATCCCCTCACTTTTCCCCATATATTTTGTTTATGAATTTTTTTTTGTCACACGTGTAAATTATTTATCTTTTATATTACGACAAGTTATACAGTAATCATGATTTTGCACAAATTCCACGAGGAATCAAGCCATTTTACATTCCCAGAGCAGAAAAGTTATATTTTTGTTAAATTTATGTGCAAAAGTACATAGAGAAAAGTAAGGGGATGACATCATCAACTCGCAAATTTGCATACAGCCTATGTGATACATATTATCACTGTTTAATGAAATTATGCGAAACTCCCATAACTCTCTTATTTTTATCCGAATGTGATGAAACTCTCACTGTTTTGTTTGTTTAATTTTTCTATTTATTTAATTCAACTTGCAAATAGACCGGACTTGCCCTATAACATAATATGCAGTTAACGTAAAGCCGACTCTTTCTCATCAATTGACCCCATTCAATTTCTTCAACAAATGTCTATCTAGCAGTCTAGATAACCAAGAGCTGCGCCCTTGAGCCTCACTTGAGGCTACTTGAGCCAAGTGCTATAAATTTCAACCAAATGGACCACGCCCACTTCCGTAAGAAACATAACCAAAGGGTTGACATCGTACCCGAGTGAGTAGGTACGAGTACTGGAGCCTGAGCCTCCGATCCCGTCCGGGGTACCCAGCGATTCGTAGCACTGAAAATGGGCACCCAAATCGTACTCGAACTCCCATACTTCCTGTGTATATTCTGCTCGTCGTTGTGCATCAGAAGCTGATGTAATGGATCTTGTAGAACTTGTAGACTGTGTAGATTTTTCAGCCAAGAAGCATAGAAATCAACGACGGAAAAATGCAGCAGAAACTCCGTATATCAACCACCCAATTGGTAAGACTGACAAATTTTAATATGGTCGGTGATTATGTTATTTATTTTGGTACGTGATCGACCCATGTGTTAAGATTCGTGTCAGTAAAATTCGACATTTACGAAAACTGCTTCACCTTTTTCTTCTGTAAGACACAGTTTCTTCTTTGTTAGTGTTGTTTCACTTCCACAATGGAGAGTGGGATTGTATTTGCCAAGAGTTAGTGTTGAATGATGATGGTGATGATGATGATGATGGTGGAGATGATGACGATGCTGCTGATTACAAAGATGATGATTTTGATGAGTTTGATGATAATGGTGCTGCTGATGATGATGGCAATGAATATGGTGATGATTCTGGTTATCTACAAGCATATAATTCTAGTAGCTATCTTAAAAGCCAAGTCAATCATTGAATCATTATGTAAGCACACGCGTAACTCATCATAATAGGTCTTCATGTAGATACTATTAATGATAATGATATAAATGATGATAACTAATGATTAACATGTCATTTCATTTTACAAAACACGATAAAATTCGATTTTAGAACTTAATCTAGCCTAATGCATTTAAATGTGAAAATTGCCATTTCTGTAGTATAAAAAACAATATGTGAAGTTTACAGTAGGCTTGTGGGTGCACCATGTGAGAGAGAGGGATGATTGAGGAGTTCTGAAAAGAACTCTCGGTAATCTTTCTTGAGGGTGTGTAGTCCTGTATATCTACATCACCATGCAAGCCGATACTTACAAGCAGCATCTAATATGTGAAGTATTATCTATTTACATGTCTAAACATACATACACCTTGTATTTGGTGGAACTCATAAGCTGATCTACTTATCTTTCCTATAAAAGTATATATATACAGGAAGTTCAGGAACTGATTCTTATACATGTATGTTACACAATCAATGAATGATTTCAAGTATGTTGTTCAGTGTTGGTGTTGGTGTTGAGAGCATGGAAAGGCTGCTGAACCGAGCTCCAACACCGACGGTCAGTTTAGAAGGACGATATTGATCACGTTATCGATAGCTCAACACCAGCTTCAACACCGAGTGATGTCCTACTCTGCAGGCGAAAAGTCTTGCGATAAAAGCATAATCCATTCAGAAATTCCAATGAATTACATCATATCGTATAAAATATATCAAAAAATGAATAGAGAAAATACCAATTCTCTTGATAAACATATAAAGCTCCCATGATTTACTGTTGTTTTGACTGGAAAATGGATTTTACCTTGGCTTGATCGCGAGATTCGTGACAGATGCACGCATGGTTACCTGCGGTATACTGCAACACCAACACCAACACCAAACTTGAAATCATGAATTTCCCAATCCCTAGGGGCTGGTGTTGGTCATGCGAAAATTACACGTAAATCGTCAACACCAACCGTGATACTCAGTTCAGCAGACGACATTCAACACCAGCCCTCAACACAGACTACAGGAAATGCGTCATATTTTCCGAAGTCAACCTCAACACCAGCATGATTTCAAGTTTGGTGGTGTAGCTGGTGTTGGTGTTCTCACAACACCAACACCAGCTTTCAACACTGAACTTGAAATCACTCAATCTCCCTGTGCTGCATGTATTTATCATGGGATAGAAAGGCACAAAAGTTATTTGAAATGTTTCCAGTGCAAGATTAATCTATACTGGTGTTGTAAAAGGGTTGTCATGGAGCTAATCAAGACCGGAAATGGGTAATTTTGCAAAGCATTTGTGTTGCACAAAGCAATCCTTCTATCAGTTGGTGCCTAATTATGTTGTGCAAAATTGCACTAGTGGCAAACAAGTGACAGCAGAGAGACGAAAAATGCAACCTAAGTGTTTCCTCAACCTTGCTATCTGCTTTTATTCCAGGTGTTGCTAGGATCTTGGCCAAGGAAGCAGGGGTTTCAGACCTGGCTACTCTTCAGGTAGTACAAAGTCATAGGTGTATGAGGAGGGCAGATTGGGGGATTAGACCCTGAAGAACTTTGAAAATTCAAAATTTTGTTACCCCCGGTAATCATCTCGTATTCTTGCAAAGAGGCTATCAATTTTTTTTTCTTCAAAATATTCGGGCAGAAGATGTCAGTGTCCCTGCCTGGAGACTTTTTTCCCAAACATTTTGTGACATTTTCCTGAATGATGTATGCTCTATGCCTTATTTCCCCAAAGATATAGGATTAGGGCTTGGATTGTATTAGGGTTAGGGAACAAGTTTGGATTAGGGTCATTTAGAGTGCTGGGTCCAGTTAGGATAATATGTTAGCACTTGTTGCCTGATTATGTGTTGCACAATGCAGTGAAAATGTAATTTACACTGTAAATATCCCATTAGAGACAAAATTGAAATGCACTATGATACCCTGTAGTATGAAGCCTGATGATATCACTAACTGTCAATGGAAGTTACATTACAGTTGTCACAACACCTCGATGACCTAAGGTTAAGCAGTTGTACCAAACTTGAGTGAATCTGAGATAATGCTCAAAATTTATCAGTGACTGACAAGTCCTAAAATTTCTTTTTAAAGTGAACTCTTTCCAGAATGAAATTAGAGTCTGTGTTCTACCCTGGTACATGTAGGTGTATCGATCCCCCCCCCCCAAAAAAAAAAGGAGGTAGAAAAAATCTAGATCTTTTCGATGCCCTTGCACCTCCACTTTTGCCAACACTTGCATTACCCATTACCCTTAATTACACTCATTTTTTTAAATACTTCTTTTGTCATTATAAAATGATAGGCTGCCATTCTCCATGACACTGTTGAGGACACTGACACCAAGTTTGAGGAGATTGAGAAGCACTTTGGAAAGGAGGTACGAGACATCGTTGATGATGTCACAGACGACAAGTCCCTCCCGAAGATGGAACGGAAGCGCCGGCAGATTGAGCATGCCTCTCACTGCTGCCCAAAGGCCAAGCTGGTCAAACTGGCCGATAAACTGTATAACTTGAGGGACTTGGACCAGGAGATACCCCAGGGCTGGACCAAGGAACGGGCCCAGGAGTACTTCCAGTGGGCCTCACAGGTGGTCCAGGGACTACGTGGCACCAATAAGGAGATGGAAGCAAGCCTGGATAAACTCTTCAAGAAACATGCTGTCGTGATTGAAACATAGACAGGAACACTGTTTGAGACATGAAGTAGTTGTCATTTGTCTTATCAGGATCAGCTGAACAAGATTGCAAAAGCTTTGTAAAAAACAATGCATAGAGAATAGTATTGAGAAGTGGGTAATCGTTTTGGCCTGCATTTTGATAATCCAGTTAAACCTAATGCAAGCATTAAAGTCATGTTAGGCAAAGGGGATTCTTATATCTTGGTCTAACTTCATTTGTAAACCTTGGCTTTAGATCGAGCTGAGATAAACCTAGTGTCCGCTGTAAATTTTAGTAGGATACTGACATGTGTAGTCAATGATCTTATAAGTAAGGCCTCGTTCAGATATGACGCGGCAAAAACCATGGCAGGTTTTTTATGACGTAAAGTGCAACATCCGTCAAATTTTTGTATCTCATAACACAGCAAAGTGAATATGTGCAGGACCTTTATTGCGCATAGTCCCCCATCATTCACATGTACTAAAAATGTTGCACCTTTTTTGGGGGGTGGTGGTTTACCGTGTCATATCTGAACGATCCTTTAGAGGTTAGTAATCCAATGTATGACTGTGGGGGAGTGTTTGAGGGGTAGATGTCAGGAGTAGCTGTCCAGTTGTCAGAGGGGATAGTGGTGTGTGTGTGTGGGGGGGGGGTGGTAGTTGTCCAGGAGACTGTAATCCAGAGGCAGTTGTCCTAGGATAGTTTCCTTGCATGTGTGAGAGGAGTTAATAAAGGTGTGCTAAATGTTGAATTCATTTGCCCTATTCAACAAAAGCCTTTTGACAATATATTAGTTTAATGTTCATTCCTCCATTTTGTCTTTCATTTTTGTTCACATTGTCTCAATAATTCTATAAATAGAATTAGAATTAACATCTAAGTATTATTTTTCTGAATGCTTTAATTACATTTTCTCTATGCATTAGTGGGGAAGCAAATATAAGTACCTGTGATTGTACAAGAAGTGCTGGTTATGTGGAGCTAATGAGTTTTAATAGTACATTAGTAAGTTTTGTTCAATTTATATATTTATTGTTTATGGGCAAGTCCATTGTATTTGAAGTACCGTCCATTACTGAGTATTGTGTAGTTCTGCATGTTATTTGACATCAAAGATTGTGATTAATGATATTGAGGTGGTCATGCATAAATGCCAATGGTATATTCCCCTATTCTTTGGAGAATGAAACATGTTTTGAATGAGGTTGAGGCGGTCATCCATGAAGTGCAGTATGTTGTTTTCCCCTTTTGTGTAGAAGATGAAATATGTTTTAATTCACTCATTTGTGAGATTATCATTCAAAACACAATCCATCTTCCAAATATCAACACTTAATTTGAATTGCAGAACTTGCTTGAGGAGTTTAGTTTGGACATGCCCTAATAGAATAGATGAAATGTTTTACACATGCCTTTTTTCAGGAAGGAATTAGGGTGCAAAGTTTATGTAAAATTAAGAGTTCTCTTTGAATAAAGTGATTAGCTATGTATCATTGGCATGAATGATTCTGATGCCAAATAGGAATGTCTATTCCAGTTTGCTGAAGCCATCTTAATACCAGATGCAAAATGATATGACCAAGGTGACATAACTACCTCATTAATAAGTGGCTGCCAGTAAGCACAGCAGCAAAATGAAAATATATATTAAAAATTTTGAGGGAAAATTTGTGAAAATTGTAAAGGGCTTCTTTCACATTATGCATATGTCAACTTCTGCATTTAAAAAAAAAAAAAAATGTTTTTATTGTTATTTCTGAAAAATTAACAGAGTTAAAGCAGCAATATAATATATAATATGTCAACTTCTGCATTTGATCAAACCGATTTCTTTCTTTCTTGTTGCATTAACTTCAGGAATGGTAAGGAATTTATTTCCTTTGTTCTGAAGATAAATAATGACATGAATCTGAGATTGATGTACAAGGTCAGCATACTTGCGATTTAGATTAAAACCATAGTTTTATACAAAAGTATGTTTTTGTTGAAAAATGTGTCTGTGCAGAATACTAGGTTTTAGATAATGTAGGAGAGGAGATCATGATGATAAAGAAAGAGCAGGAACACAAAGAAGAGAGAGTGAGAGAGAGAGAGAGAGAGAGAGAGAGAGAGGGAGGGAGGGAGGGGAAGAGAGACCAAGTTTTAGAACTGGATCTACCTATGTTCTCCTATCACTGACCCATAATAAAGAACAAACTTGTACACAACACCTGAGATGGACAGACACAAAACTACAAGTCAAATTTGTATTAAAGTGTTCTTTATTTGAAATTGTTCCCCATTAATTATATAACTAAAAACAAAACAAAGAAAATGAAAGAAAAATTAAATTATATAAAGGGGGCTGATCACTATTGGGTTGTCTATTAGAATCTATGTTATTTATGGAAAATGTATTGCTGTTCTTATGGAAACATCACATTCCCATAATATTAACATGAATTGACATGTATACCAAGTAGCTATCACACAATCTCTAAAGGCAATAGATGGAATAAATAATGTATTTTATGGTATGAATATGGAAAGGTAGGTTGCAACACTCTGTTGTGGACTTTTACAGAAAAGTCTGAACAATGAATTTATGCCATCTTCACACAGCTTTAAATTCACTCTTTAGTTATCAAACAATCTACAAAAACTAACCATCCATTTAAAATATTACAAGTAATATTTTCTATGTTATATCATGGATTTAAAAATCCATGGTTATATAATGGTGTATATATATATATATCCATAAATTGAAGTACGATTTATCAAGTACTGCCCATTCTTACAATTATCACAAAAATTGCATGCACTACAATTTAGTAGAATTATGCCTGATCCAAAGATGTAGTCTTAGGGCTACCAGTTGTGAGTGACGAGGCTGCTAGAAATGATTACCTCTCATAGGCTTTGTACACTTGACTTGGTCCGAGACCAAGGCCAAGGCAAAGGTCTATACTCTATGCTATTAAAAGATGGCCCAAAGGCTGGATTTGACTACAACACTGGCATGAACCATTGCTTTTTAAATGCAGCAGACATGAACAATCTTTTTTTAAAACTTCACTTTTAAAGAGGAATATTTAATATAAAAAGGCAAAAATGTTAACTACAGACAAAGAAAAATAAAGAATAAAAAAAAGCAATAGCCACCATGAAGACAACTTGCCAACCATGGCAGGAGTAGAAAATAGCAAAACTTGGTATACAGGCACAGCTCATGTACACATATATTGGAATTCGCCTGCAGTACAATAAGTCAATAAATACCATTAAAGTTCTGTTAAAAATACAATCCATGAATATATTTTGAGTGCTGATTCACAAAACATTATTAAATTGGAATGCCTAAATTTAAACCTCCCACCATTGGCTCAAGTAATAATACACAGCTGGGGATTTTTGTTGTTTTTCTTTATATCACTTATATGATCTCAATATCAAATGCCATAATACTTCTACACGTGGGTGGCTTATCTCAAAAAAATGTATTGCAAGTGTGGACAGTATTTATATGCTCGCATATAAATTGCATATGATCTAAATATCTCGCTATGTGAATACCTCAAGAGTTAGATATTCAATGAATGCTGTAGAATCATATGCTGCAGAATAATCAGAATTAAACAACAGAAGGAATACCTAAACTTGCCTTCATGTTTCCCAAACTTAATGGTTCAAACACTTTTCGTAAAAGTCCATGAATGATGAATAAAATTAACATAAATGTTAAGCACATGGATTAAAGGAATAGAAATCGACATATTAAGCATTGTCCATCACATTAAAACAATTCTTATTTTGAGCTTCTAGCTTTTGCATGTTTGCCAATACATTGCACATGATTGGACTAAAATGATTTGCAGTAAATCACAAAATAGGATTACTTCATAGGAGATCAATATTGAATTAGCTAAAATGATTCAACTTGATATGAACAAATAAGTCATGTATAATCTTTTAAAAAAGAGAATAGATAATTACTTTACTCTTAATTCTGATCATACTGTCGTACAAACACAATTTTATTGCAAGCTGAAAAGAGACCCCAAGACCAGTGACTAGTATGAACCAGTACCAAGTCCAGAGTTTAGCACCACAACTTGAAATATCTAAGATACGTCACAAAAAGAGCATGAATGTAATCCACTTATGATTTAAGCAACCAAATTAAGCAACCATAAACAAATAAGAAAAGAAAACAGGCAAAATACTTGTCATTCATGATTCTACAGCAACAACCAATCCTTTGGTTAGGTGGCTTTTAAACAGTTTGGGGAAATTGGCACAATATGGAATATATGCATGTGTTTAAACACATGATTTCTGTTACTTTTTTTTAAAAATAGCAATATATTTCTACATTTAATTATAGTTCTTCATATTTCTACAGATCTATCAGCTAATAAATAACATTAAGAAATACATTAAAAAGGCCAATAAAATGGGAAGAATAATTGCTAGTGATGGAACAATGACACATGAATGCACTTCAAAATATGGACAGAGTACAAAGTACGGTTACTCTACATAGTTAAAATATTACAATGTAATGACAATACTCCAGAGTAGTAACAGCAAATGGTTTTGTGTAGTGGTTTCGAGTGGTTTTCTATGGTTTTTTAGTGTAAAAGGTAAAAGGTAAAATATTTAGTCTCACAGGGAAAAACAAAAATTCATTTACACCAATGATGAAAAAGGAAACATTTCTTTATGTGTTATCAATGCAATTATAATTTTCAATTAAATTTCAATAACTCACAGAGGTGAATTTGAAATCATTTTCTATAGGAAACTAGTTGGGATATATTTTGATAAAAATACGCACAAAAAGTAGGCCTTATATTTAAAAATCTGATGACATGTCTTCATGACTAATTTTGTATATATTTGAGACTGTTTACATTTCAACCGGTGGAATTGAAATTGATGATGACTGGGGTGTCCAGGAGCTAAAATCTATTGCAGGCTTTGTGAGGGACATGTATTTCCTGTGTGTAGTCCCTATTTACATGATATTACACAATATTAATATTAAATGCTGAATATCTGTACATACACACACACACTGAATCCTGAACCAACCGTCATGCCTGCTGAGAGTCAGAGAGGCGTTAAATCTTTGTTAGGAAAGTTAACGCCATTCTGGCACTCAGAGGATGATGTAACCATGGTCCTTGAGCTTCACACCAAGTAAGTCATAAGGTTCCATATTGGTTATGATGCCAATTTAAGTTTACAGAACACTGTATGATCTAGACTCGACTTTGTAACATATTGCAAGACCATTAAATATGAAGACTAAACATGTGAAACCTGCATGATTTGGATTCCTAACAGCCATTGAAATAATTATTTAATAACAAGTGTCAGGTATTGCGCGTCTTTAAGAAAAAGGCAAAATTACCATCAAATTAGGACTTGTCAGTGGTCTGACGTCACTATGATTCCCAAGTAAATGAGCCTTTTCTGTGAATGGACTGACTATAATACCCAACAACTATGATTTTACTATTCATATGACCATTATGAACCTTAATCAAACAGATTTACCTTCTCTCTCAAAATTTTTCTAATGATATTGCAATTTCTTCCAAAACCATATCGTGGTAGGATCATACAGGGTGCTGTGTGCTTCAGAGCCATTTAATATCCTGGCATGGGGAACTTTCGGGTGAAGCCTTCTACCCTATTCCTCAAGTCGGTGATCTTGGCTGTGATTTCTGGGTCATTGGCAAGACATTCCTTAAAGTCTTTCAATTTCTTGCCTGCAGAAGATTAAACAAAATAATAATACATGTCATAAGATACAGATTGTCTATAATTTGAAAACATTATACATGTATTATATTGGAGCTACCACAGCACACATTTATAAAACCACACAAAGGTAAGTTAGTTTGTCAACTAACTTCATAAGATTTAGTTTGTAGTTAGTGGGTAACAAGGTCTGGTAAAGTTTTATAAAGACATGCATTTACATGGACCCAGATGGTTAAAAATTGTGAACATACATGTATTTTGAGAATAGTATCTCAATTTTAAACTAAATGACAGAAATTATCACATATTTTCTACATCTTCCTACAGCTCTCTACATCTTCCTTAGTGTCAAACCTTCTTTCATTCTCTATCAATGTCATCTTTTTTTCCCTTTCTGTATCTTCCCTGGGGCTTATCCCTTTTCAATCTATTCACAATCAATATAAAATCCATCCAATTTCCTCTGCCTTCATCCTTCTTTAAACTTAATTTCTATTCTCAAAATAGGACTCCATTCTGCATGTGCTTTTATATTATCTAATGAGAGCCACAAGGGATATAAACACATATGATTTTGCACAGAGTAAACCTGTCAACTACTGAATTCCCTCATTCCCATAGGCTTTATACAGGGACCATCCACTTCCTGTTGGCAATGGGTTCGTGCCCTTCTTGGCTCTGATCATATGATAGAATCTTACCAACTTTGCCTGTGATTTCAAGAGAGATTTGTATGCCTTCATTGACTAGGTCAGCACTCTTAACAAAATCAGCCTCAGTGAATCCCCTGGAAGTCATAGCAGGAGCACCTACAGATGGCATCAGAAAGAATGAAAGAAAGAAAAAAGGAAAAATTCAGTACAATATCTAGTAACACTTACTCTCAGATTCACCTCTAATTTGTCACACGATAACTGTATTATATGGACAGTTTTTTTTTACAGAAATGCTTCTAAATGAGGCTTCACCCCTTCCATACCCTCATACAATAGGTTGCAAATCAAACCCAATAATAGAGTGTTGAAGAAAAAGATAAGACTAAAATGGCTACATTTTTCTTCATGAAACAGTAAATATCCTTTTTCCATAAAAAACAAGCTTTATCAATTAAAATGTACCACTTCAAAACTTCTGAAACTTGGTGGCACAAAAGGGGGTATAGAAGGATGCACAACATGCCGATAGTGGCACCACCAGGGTTATGGTGTCTCCTGAACATGTTTAAATGCCTCTCAAAGAAAATTATCATATATTCCTAATCCAAACCATGACTGAAAGTTTTCTGTTCTCTCACAGCAAATTCAGAGTAATTTCAAAATGGGCCAAAGGTTTTGTTGTGTGCAAAAATGTGTACACACAACAGTTGTTCATGCGATCAAGTTATGCCATCTAGTCCAGTGTAAGCAGACTGGCAATGTATTGCACATGATACTCCTAAGGAGTATGTCTTTAAAGGGTAATCCAACTTTTCGAATAACTTCATTGGTTTGAAGGTAATTTTTTTTTTAACAGAAAGGCGAAAGATTGTAAGAAATTTTATAAATAATACAAGAGTTATGAATGTTTGAAATAGGAGATCATAAAATCTATGCAAATCTCAAAATGGATTGTAACTTACTTGAAGTCACAAACATCTCTCCTGTTTGTTGTGTACAAAAATGTCATTGATTTTCTGTTTTTCTTCTAAAAAGGAAAAGTCAAAGACCCTCCTGAGTCATACAGTTTGGAAAAATTAACATTCATACAGTTTGGAAAAATTAACATTTTAATCATTTTGTGTGTTGGGAGAAATTGCAAAGTTGACTGGCACTATATCACAGTGATATCACTGACTCAGCCAATATGAAGTTTCCATACATTTATTTAAATTGTCAAAAATTAGTAACTTTCTTAATTTTTATCAAATTTCGTTCAAACTCTCACCAATCTGCTTCTCTCATTTCTGTGCTTTCTTTTAGAGTAGTTTGCTATCGAGCTTGGAATTCTCTCTAAGAATAATGAACAACTTACCAATCCTGATACCACCAGGGTTGAAGGCATTGGTGTCTCCTGGACAGGTGTTCTTGTTGATGGTGATGGAGACCTCGTCCAGGATCAATCCGGCCCTTGTGCCGTCACCACCCATGGGTCGAAGGTCAACCAGGGCCAGGTGATTTTCCGTGCCACCTGAAGCAAGATTTATGACATATCATCACTATCACATTCCATAATGGAAATAAATTGTCTTTCCACACAGTTATCAAGTTCATTCTAATCTAAATCTTCACTATCAGATCTTACCATTTTTATCTGAATTATACAGATATTTTCACTTCTTGGCTTAAAATGGTCTGTTTGAAAATGACTTTTATAACCTTACGGTGAAGGATAAAGAAAGTTTGCTCTTATCGTCGCATTCATTTCCGATTAGCATAAAGATCCACTCCTCTAACCTTCAATGCATTTGCCTTAACATAAAGATATGATAGCTAGACAATTTGGAATATTAATGTAAAATGTTCAACATTAAAATCAGAATGAGCAAAGTAAATAACATTCACGGAGGTCTAATTGCGAAATAACAAAATGCTTTCAGTTTTGCTAAATTTTGACAGATACTAAAACAACCTGTCCTATTTCTCTCAAGTATATATAGTAATAAGACATCTATCTTGCACTGGTTACCTGTAATAAGAGTATATCCTTTCTCCATGAGTCTTTCAGCAAAGGCATTACAGTTCTTCAGAACTTGATCCTGGTACTCTCTAAACATGGGAGTATTTGCCTAAGAAGTGGGAAAAATAGTATTAAAGTAGAAAATGTGGTTTTTCAAAACATCAAAACATACAACACAAAGTGTGAACCCCCAGTACATTTTGAAATGTAATATTGTCATGTACCCATGGCATTTGATTCTTTGATACAATTTTTGGGATACCCAAATAGAAGTAGAATAAACAGATGGATGGTTAAAGTACTTTAAAAAATCAAGGTTGAGAATTAGATGGTACTGCTCTGGTGTGCAGAATAGATGCATACATTCATGCATATTTATTCCATCTAGTAAGTTCCAAAAACTTGTCTGAAAAGAAACATTCTGGATTATGGTAAGAATATTCACACAGCAGTAATTCAATATATGGACATAGATATTTAACAAAAACATAAATCATTAAAGCCTAACCAACTGATATCCAAACTCAATACCAAGAAATCAGATTATATTCTCCAAGCGAAATTTTATCTCATGCCACTCACCCACATTCATAATATCATTGAGCAATATATCAAAAGCCCTTCAGCTCTAGCATGCTTCGAGGTGGAGTGGACTTTCCCCTTTCCCTGAAACTGAGCTGTACTCCCCTGTTCTCTATGATACTGTCTCGTACTGAGTTTCGAATATTAAAGACAGATCCCTGATTATTACATACTTCAAAACTTGGTATTACTCAGTTTCATTGGCAGCAGTGACAATGCATTTCATATTGATGAGATGTTGGAGCATTATAACTTGTGACACATGTTGTACAATCACAATAATGGGCATGTGGCCTAGGGTTGCTGGACACTTTCTTGTGACCTTTCACGCAACAGCAATGTCTTCAGTCCATAACATTTCTGGAAAACTGTACATTGTGTCTACCTGTTTCAAGGCAGTGGCTACTCCTGCAATCTGGGGGTTGTGTGGTCCACCCTGTAGTCCAGGGAACAGGGCTTCGTCGATCCTGGACTTGAAGTCATACATGATGTCCTTGCCAGTCTTGGGATGTGTGCCCTTCTTACCAACACGGTAGAAGATCATTCCAGCCCTTGAGAGAAAGTCAGAGGGATTAAATAACTTGAAGATGCTTAAAATGGTGACCATTTAAGGAGGCATGATAGCTAAGTAGTAGAACTGTGGTCTCGTAACTGGGAGGTCCTGGGTTCAAAACTAAGTCAATGGGCTAGTGCCCTTCGGTAAGGCATTAATCCTTATTACAAAGTTCCTCAGAGAGGACTTAAAACCTTCGGTTCTCTGGTTGCTTACGTACGAGCATAAACATGCTTTCTTCGCAGTCAGGTAAAATGAAAAACCCAAAGTATTACCATGCAGGGCTCCGTTAACATTAAATATATCAGATCAGTGTGAAAAGGTGCATACATACATACATGTACACACATGTCTCATATAAAAGACATAAGTTTAGGCGAAATTTCTGATAATTTTTTTTCTTCTAAATGAGTAAATCAAATTGCCTATTCTATCATTACCAAATATACAGCCATTTCTGTTCATCAATTTTCAATGAATTGACCTGGTTTTGAACAATTATTAATATACAATTTTTATGCAGACTAACAGTTCTTTGCAGATAGTAGCTAAAATTACAGGGAGCTGCTTTGAATTCTTAAACAACTCTTAACATTTTCTTTGACAGCTATATAAAAGTCCAACAGTAAGATATCTATGAGATTGCCATGATTACACTTGGTTCTTCCACACGCCCTAAGCACACTATACTACCCGATTGCGATGTGCGATGTTTTCGAAGACAACGTAATTGCAAGAAATATTGAAATTTTAACACATAAATTCTTCCTGATTGGGTTTTGGATAAAGATAAGAATACCAGTACCCTCTAACTGAAATTTGGGTGCATGTAAGTCTTCCAGTCAAAATAAAGACCAAATCGGCTTCCAATCATAGATGATCGTAGAAACAGTCTGACATCACGATTTGGCTTTTACTCCCACAGGATGGCATGTCATACCTTGAAAATTTAGATTTTCTTATTGATATGATTTTTCAGTATCTTGATTATTAAGATGTTATGTATTTAAATGTACATATGAATTGCAAATTCTTCCAAAATCGTATTGCAGTCAGATCATACAGTGTGCACTGAGCTCAACAGTTATTGTACTATTCCTAAATTGGATGTACAATTTGTGTCATGTTTCCAAGAGATGGGGGTTTATTGCACCAATTCATTTCGCTGAATTGCCGTAAAGCTAAATCTTCATCACATAGAAACATTTTGGTTTTGCACACCTTGGTCCTCGGAGGGTCTTGTGAGTGGTGGTGGTCACAACGTCTGAATGCTCAAATGGGGAGGGGAATTTCTTGGCTGCAACCAGACCGGCAATATGGGCCATGTCGGACAGCAAGTAGGAATTAACCTCATCACAGATCTGTAGGAGACAAACCAGATGAACAAGATCTACATGGATACGAAGAATTCCAAAAGGTCTGTAGTTTTGACGTCAGGGCATGGTATATACAAACAACTAAAATGTCATGATTCAAGAAACATAGCTTGATAGATTTAATATACTAGGAAGTGGCTGAAGAATACATTTCAACTCAAATCATGGTTAACTCCAGAACTTCATTTCACACTCTAAAATTAGAAAAAAAATTAGCTTGAAGTTATCACTTTAGATTAAAAAAATAATAACTATGCATAAAATCTGAGATAGTACCTTCCTGACCCCCTCCTCGTCGCGTAATAAGGGTTAATAGACATATCACATGTGATTGACAATGCTTTTTGGTTATCTTTGGAAATATATGTCACAGGTCTATTATATATGTCACAGGTCTATTATATATGTCACAGGTCTATTATATATGTCACAGGTCTATTATATATGCCACAGGTCTATTATATATGTAAATACAGAATTTCAAATGAAAGGTAGAAGGTTTACAGATAAATTGCCCCAGGTTTGTCAGTTATTATTGAAGATTTTAAATAAATGTCTCCAATGTACGGTATGTTAACTGTGATGTACTTACGCTTCTGAAACGAGAATAGTCCAGCTTCCTGGGGTATGCTGAGTAGCCAGCGATAATAAGCTTTGGCCGGAACAACCTTGCTGTCTCATCCAGCTTGTCGTAGTCAATTAGACCAGTGTCAACCTGTAGGGAAACATATCATACATGGAGAAATGTAGATGCACTAAGGAATGCAACAGTCTGTATTGTCTCCTTGTAATCATTAGCCAGGTTCATACAATAGTCTGAAACCTTGGAGTTCCGCTTGTGGTTTTGAACTTTGAACTCAGATGACACTTTCAGGTTTGGGAAGGACACAATAAACCTTGAGCTTTTGCCAGCCTGTAGATACTTTAAATGCTTGCCCAGCTTGTAATTTAAAACCTCAAGCAGTCACATTGCCGAGTAAACTCATGGTGTTGATTAAAACTATGACAGTGCTGCATAAAATTACATTGAGCTATAGTTGCTTTGAGGTATTAAATGGACAAAGTAAAACTGACTAAATTGGTCACCGCTATTAAATTAAGCCTACCGGTACGTCACACAGGATGCACAGATGCCCCCACACCTCAGTCTATTTCATCCCAATATAATTGATCATAAGAAGAGACCTTCAGTTAGTATGATACTCTGATAGTACTTTATGACTGTTCCCCTAAAATAATTCATGAATTTCATCATTATTAATAAGATAAGCAGGCTTGAAAATCTTGACAAAATGTGCATGTTGGGTAAGTCCAAGCTCTTCTGACCACTAAACAAGCCACATCTAAGATTTCAGTATATCTGATGATGATATCACGCTGACAGCCCTACTAGAGCTTGAATCAGACAAGACATTAAATGAAGCAAAATTTTTATGTCAAGTAAAAGTTCACATTTTCATAATAGAATTCAGTAATACTTGGTAATGTATGGGACATGATTTGGACTTGCCTGTATTTCTCACATAAAATAGCCCATTTAAACAAACTTACATTGAGCCTGTAGGGCATAGACTCGAAGTAGATGGAAGTCGCCGATACACGCTTGGAGGGTGTCATGAAGCCATGGGTCAAACTGCAAAGAAACAAAACACACAAATATAAATTCAACATTAGGGCAATTATACTGCAAACAAAAACCATATTTTTTCTCATATTACAGGGTTTTGTCGAAAGTTGCTAGGCAACTACCAATAAACACACAACAACAAAAAACAGAAGAAAAAAACCCACCTCTGGAGTATGTTTTTTTCAAACACTGGTGGAAACTCCACTGTTTTTTGCAGTGTTAATGCTCGCTCTCAAAACACCAGAGAATTCTGTTTTTTGGTAACATGGCTCTCCTTGCTTCAGTGCTATAGCATGCAGAGCAGCGACAAGTGGTGCATGCGTACAACTGGCAACCCCCCCTCAAAAAATAAAAATAAATAATGAACAAACAGAAATATCAAACACCAAAGTTTTTCCAGTAGTGTAAATGGTAGTTCGAAAAATACTGGTTTTTCAAATGGGCTTTTCTGCAGTTTAAACGGGCCTACTGTGCTTTTTATTCCACTCTCTATTAGAGTATGTATTATTATACATATAATCCCGTCCCCCATGCCAAAGTATTTATATGTTACATGTATCACCTTTCACAGATAGATTTACAGACTGAGCTGATTCAAAATCAAACAAGTTCAAGTAATTGTATCCATGGCTACGCTCCATCACGTTTGTGCAATGCTATTGACATGGTATTTGATCGGCATCCAATGAATATGAGATTGGCTAACTCAATGAATGTTGTCCTTCCCAAGCCTAATATTGAAGTTTTCAAGAATAGTCTATGTTAAAAAAGTATGGAATAAATTACCCTTTAATCTACATAATGCACAATCCATTGACTGTTTAAAAAAACATGTACATAAGAAAACCTATTTCTGTTAATTATGAATATTATTATCATTGTTTCTGCTCTTTCTGCTTTAAGTTTAGTTTGGTACTTCATGATATAAGGTTATTTTGTAGTGTGACATAATTTGATTTTAAGTAGATTAGTAGATTATTTGATTCCATTATTGTGTTTTTATATATTTAAGTAAATATCATGTAATTGTCACTAATTTCTATTTGGTTTCTACTCAAGATTGTGGTCGCTAAATATTGTTATCATGACTTCATGAGTATTTAAACAATTCTGACTTTATATGTATGATTAATTTATTTTTATGTTTTAGTATAAGCTTTTAATATTCAGGACCAGGATGTAAACCAGTCCTCTCTGATCTTGTTATCCTGATGAAATATGTTCAAATAAATAAATAAATGAAATAAAATAAATAGGCTAGGACTTTTTACAAGTTGATTATAACTGTAATATTATGTATTACATGTCTATTTGAAAAAAAGTATATGATATAGTGATGTAAGTCAGGCGCCATGTTCGGGTTCGGTTCGGTTCGGCAGAGTACGGCAATTTTTTACCCGAACTTGGTTCTCGGGGTTCGGTAATATAATAGCAAGCAGCATAATAGCTACGGTGGTCGGCACTGGGCAGGCAGGGCGGGCCCGACCAGCACGGAGGACTTCTGCCCACCACTCCTGATGAAAAACACTGCTTCCGACCGGCACGTATTTCACATAAAAAACTGCTTTAAAAGTAGCTATTTGTGAAGAAAAGTAGTACTTACATTCTTCAATTTGAAAATAAATGATATTTTTTAAAGATTTGCCGAGACGGTTGTTGTCTAAGGTTACCAGTCATGAAAGCTGCCATCTTGAATTTACCAATGTATACGTTATAATACACAGAGATAGCAGCCCAGGCTCGTTCGATTGCTGTTATTATAAATGTTAATTTTTAATGGGGTAAATAATAAAATTCCTAATTTTCCTGAATAAATTAGAATACTATATGTATTTATTTCGTTATTTATAAGGTAAAATTTGTCCGATATTGTTACAATTAAATTTTTTATTTTTTATTTACTGGGTTTGAGCCGAACTTGCTTTTGATCAGCGCCTAGTACGCACATGTATTCTTGTTTATAGCTTGCGATCGCGACGTTGCAGAGATCAGGATTTGGGATTTAAATGGCGTCAGTGAAGTCGCATCCACGACTGGAGAGGCATGAATCACAAAGGAGGAAAATGGGAAAAAAGTAAATATAGAATGAGCAAACGTGACATGAAAATTAGGTATAAAATGACAAGTTAATTAGCCTGCAAAAACATTTACATTTTTCTGCCGAACATCCGAACCAGGCCTTTGCGTTCGGTTCGGAAGTGCAATGTTCGCCAAACTTCCATTAGGTTCGGCTACAGCACTAAGATTATGATACCAAGTTCTACATAATTTTACATGTATGTAAGATAATGATTGTTTTCTCAGTAATCATCTAGACATTTTATAAACTAAATTTTCTTAAGGAGTGTTTGACATACACCTCTGAATTTCTCTCAAAGGTGTGTCCTCAAGTTTCAAATATACAATGAGATAGCTGGAGCTTGTTCATTGTGGTAGAAAGAAGAGCTTTCAATAGAGGAAGACATTTAAAGGTAAAGACCAGTTTTGGAAATGCCCCCTCTCAAAAAATGAAATGGAAGCTCTTATTACCAATCATGTGAAAGAATATGTTTTGACTAACACGTGATGATACAAATTTTGCCGGGAAACCGCCTACTAATTGATATGTTTGGTAAATTATTATATCTATTGGGACCAAATAGATATCGCGCACATGTCGCGTAATCCCATATACATCTTTCTGTGTACAGTGCTTATAACTTTACCAAGACTGGGCCAAATTTCTTATCATTTTGATGATCCCAGAACCTTGCAGTACACACCAATACTTATATGCTAGATGGTCAACCTTTTCTGATCGATTCCACAACGTTTCTTTCACAATGCAATCCGCATGACCAGAACTGGTCTTTATCTTTAAAGTCTAATCCACCCTTTTTTATGATGCCAAATAAACCCTTGACAACGGACTAATCTTCTAATTGCCTGGATGTGGCCAATGGCCCATGAATAAATATCCTTCATGACAGTCTGGCTAAGTTTCTTTTTGTTATTTCTTTGAAAATTAGTACCAGCCATGACAAATAAAATAAACTCTGAGGTTTATCAGGACCATATAATTTTGCCAGCTTATTTACTGACAAGCAATGAATAGAGTGAAAGTAATTTGTTTACCTACACTAACTTTGAAGTGTATACTTTTATTATAGTTACTATCATTATTATCATTATTATATTAATGTTATGTTTTGGGATATATGTACATTTGTATTTATACATATTGGTTTTTTGTTGGTTTGTTTGTCTAATCATTACCAATGACTTGTAAATATGTAATTTTTATATGATTGAAAGTTTTAATAAACACACAAATATAAAAAAAAAAAAAAAACTTTGAAGTGTAGAAAGCTGATGCCAAAACTTGATACACACTACTGTTTCAAGTTGTAAGCTATTAGCATAAACCAAAACACCAGAGACTAAGAGAGTAAAGAGAGAGTTAAGCTTCAATTACTTTGTACTTCATTGTTTTTTTTCCAAGGTACATTATAGCCCTAAAAGAGAGATGAAATAACAAGAATACAGATACTTTGATATTAATCATAATTCCTATTGACTTGCCTTTTTCAAATAATCAGGAATGTTCATCCTGTTGTAGAGAATACATGTTAAATTTAAACTGCATGGGTAAGGTTTGCTAGCGGTATTTACAATTGTTTACTCTTCTGATGAAGCGAAACTTTACTCAAATGAACATATCAGGTATTAGTGTCACAAAAAGATAAAGTTGAAGAAGAACAAACTATGAGGGTTCATTAAAACTGGGTCATTCACTACAAGTAGATCATGATAATTACATTTAAATTTTTAAAAAAGGGAAAACTCTATAGGCATGGCTAGGACAGCCTGAGTTACAAATACTGTACATGTACATGACACTACATGCATTGCACTATGGTATACATGTAGAAGTTAGTCTGTCTTGTTTCAGCAATAGAAACAAGACATCTGTGTCCCATTATGTAATCATGGATTATAGACTTATCTATAGTCTTTGGTGTAACCATTCTCATTCCTTTGTAATCATAGGATATAGGTCCCAGATGAAACCATTCTCATTCTATTGTAACTAACACCTTTTTCATGTTCAGAGAAGAAGAGCAATAAGAACAAACTGAGTCCGCACTTAGTCCGAACCTGGAGCTAAATATGAATAGTAACAGCATTGGTTCATTCATGTCCTCCAATACAAAGAAATCCTGATCTACGATAAAACTAGAGAACAACTGGTTTTTTAATAGTTATTTTGTACGTACGTCAGAGCAAATTGGTTATTAGTCCAATGTATACCTAAGTCCTCAAAGGGAAAATATCACAAATTTGCAATTATACAGTTTCCATTTATTTATAGTGATCTCACGTTTTAGAAAGCAAAAATGATATTTTCTTCAATTTAAATTGCAAATCACCAAACTGTTTCTCTGATTTGTCTGCTTTGATGTAACTGGCTATCAAGATTACATTTCCCTGTCAGGAAAAAAAAGCAGACACCTGTTCCTCATTATGTAATATCATCAGATGAGTACTATTGTGTAGCCAATGCATGTGGACCTTTCCAGAATTGGTGCAGTAAAAGAAAAAGGTCAAAGTCAGTACAAAAGTACAGTAAGATGGGGGTGAACGTGAATTTCCCCCACAACAAAAACAACAAACAAACAAACAAGGATTAATCAAAAGGCTCCCGTGTGTTTGCATACAAAAAAATGAATAGAATATTTATGTTGATGAGTTTACATGCAGAAATACACTGTAAGTACTATTTTCTGGCCCTTACAAATTAAATTTAAGGTTGAATCGGTGTAATATTATCTCTTAACATTTATTGTACTCTCAAAAGGCTGCTTCATATATGGAAAGATACCTAATTAAGAAGAAGAACAAAAATAATAGATTTAAAAAAAAAATAGTATGAAAAGAGAATTTCTTTCAATTGGTTTTAATATGTAAATTCACTGCAAGCACTACTTTGACTCCAAAGTTGTCCTTGCAAATAAAATTTCAATTTCCCATTTTACTGCTGTCATGTCATTATGCACTCATATCATGTATATTCAGGTTGTGTATCATATCATGCAAACTTGAACTGCTGTATCGGCATCTATTGTGTAAGTACAGCCTTATCACTAAATACATAACATAAGGGCCACTAAATGTAGACCTAGGCTATAGAGAGAATCTTCTGAACAGCACGTAAGACTATCTACTATCCAATAAGCTGTAAACAGTTTAAGCCCATATTGACCTAGAGTATTGTATTTGACAAGAGTAAACTGAGTGAAACATTTAGCAGTTTATGAGGTGTAGTTAACAATAAGTGTTTATAGAATATGAAATGAATATCCTCCCTTTCATGTACAATGTGTGTAGTTCAAACATACAATTTGCAATGACTTCTATAAAATTTGAAGCATTTCTGTAGTTAGGCAAGATGTACACTCGATTTTGATCAGATCCACATTACATTATATGAATACTCTGGTGACATTTCATCAAAGATATAGTGTTAGGTATCAAGTTAGAGCAATGGCTGAAGATGGGAATCTGGTAAGGATCTAAATTGACCCCAGAGCATCAGTTGCTGTAGAACTTTTAAAGCTCGTTCACATATGGCACACTACACTGTCCCAGCTTACCATCGTGGTTTATTTTATGTACTACACGAATGGAAAGTGGGAATGAAAAAACTCTTGCAGTAAACTATGGCGGTTTACAATGGCATAAATATGTGAACAAGACTTTCCAGTTGCCTTCTGATACTTACTGTCCGCCATGAGGGAGATCCAATCCCATAACCCTGTCGTGAGGCTTGAGAAGACCGGTATAGACCGCAAAGTTGGCTGGTGAGCCCGAGTATGGCTGGACGTTAACGCCCCACTGCTCTGGGTTAAGGTCAAACAGCTCTAACGCCCTATCTTGGCACAGAGTTTCCAGCTTGTCAATGACTTGAGTGCCTCCGTAGTACCTGAAAATAGAGAAAGTGAAGAACTCATGAAATCAAAGATGAAAAACCTTGCCATGCTTAAATCAAGAAAGGAGTTCATGGTAAATTGTAAATATAATCATATTACTATAACTTTAAAGTTAACTACAATGTAAAGGAGTTGAAGGGTGTGTCATTATAGATTCATCATGCCCACCCTTTCATGCAGTGAGGAAATTCAATCTTTTAAGCTCTAGTTGTTTGCACTAAACTTGAACACTGAGCATTGAACTTAACCTTGAAAGCTTGCCTTTAACACAACAGCCCGCTAGGTTGGTGACCATTGTGGACAGTCCATGACCTTGATGTAGTCATGACATTAACCTTTGACCTTGAAAGCTTACCTTCTAAATGGATATCCCTCAGAGTACTTATTAGTGAGACACGTTCCTAGACAATCCATGACTGCTGTACTTGTAAAATTCTGGAAGAAAATGAGTTGAGAGAGTATTATGTAAATGGATTAATTTGTAAAAGACTTTAAAATCAAACTTTTACTAAGTTTGATCATAGCAAAGTAACGTTAAGAAAAACACACGAATGACCATAATTAAGAAATTTATAGCATTGCTATGTACAAATACTTCTTCCTGAGGTTTTTTTTTTTTTTTGGGGGATCATTACTATGAAATCTAAAATTGTCCAACATTGATATGAATGGACATGTACATCATTAGAAATCAGAAATGCTGTCAAAATATACATCCTTGACTTCCAAATTACAACTTTAAATAATCAGATCAATTATTGTAGAATCAGCAAATAATAGCAACAGGGTTTTGCAAAGTCAGCATCTAAATGTTCTCCAGTTTTTATTCCCATTTCAACTATCATGCATTGATTTTAACACTCTGTGCAAATATCAGTAGCTGCATAATTTACACCGCATGCGACTGCTGGTTTTTCTCACATTCCAGTGTTTTGTTGGAAGTTGCTAATCAACTATCCATAAACATGACATAGAACCCAAAATGTAAAACCCACCACTTGAGTGTTTTTTTTTTAAATGTCGGTTTTTCGCAGTGTAAATGCTTGCTCTCAAAACATTGGTGAATGATTCAGGTTTTTGGTCATGTGACTCTCCTTGCTTCCGTGCAGGACAGCGACAAGCGGCGCATGCGCACAACTCACACAAAAAAAAACCAGACTTATCAAACACTGACGGTTTCTTACATACATGTAGGTTTTTCCAGTAGTGTAAATGCAGTAAAAAAAAACGATGGTTTATCAAAATGGTTTTTGGGTTGTGTAAACAGGATTATAGAAATACATGTAGTAGGTAAACATTAGCCTAGTGGTCAAAGGTCTTTGTCAAAGTGTGATCTTCATTCAATAGGATTTGCAGAGTTGCAGAATTGACATTTTTCACGTAACTCTTAAGTCTAAATGGTTCCATTTTGTCCCTGCAGACTTTTATTTTGTCACCAAAGCTTAAAGATACATTTTTTGTCTCAACACTATGTATTTCTATACACCGTATCAGGAGGAAGCTGTAAGTTCCAGCTTCCTGGTACAGTCAAACCTGTCTATAGCGACCACCCAAGGGAAACACAAATAGTGGCCGTTGTAGACAGGTGGCCGTTTGCGGTCATTTTGATTTTGAATAATTGATTGACAGCACTCGCAAGGCCTCTCGCAGACCCACCGCGACCCGCCAATGTGACCAACAGCAGCCGTGTAGCGAGCGGGTAGCAACCAGCCACAGCAGCGCAATTTCGCTCACACAGTCAGGCGGTCATCAGCACAGCGGCTCACTATAAAGCTACATGTAGATCTAATGGTCATTTACACACAATAAAACTATTGAACCCCAAGCTCTTCAATCAAAACATTTAATTACCGACAGGATATTGTTTCTTGCACATTTCATGAAAACATAACAATGCAGAGTCATTGTCATGAACTTCAATCGATGATTTCATTGTTCGTCGCGCCACACAGGCTAGGCCAGGCCTGGCGAGTGATGACGTAAGCGGAGCCTGTCTGTCAATCAAATTTTTCAGGCTCGGTCATCTTGATTTCTTTTAAATAATTTCTGACATGCGTTAAACAAAAATGCTGGACAATTAAAAAAAAAAAAAAATCATGTTTAATCATTTCGTATTTTTATTTTGACTAAAAACCGTATCACTCTTTGTTTATTAATTTTTTTATCACCGATAAAAAACCCTGCGTTGTTAGATTTATCTAACGATTCCTATGTTTCATTTTCTTGTGGCTTTATAAGGATTCTCCGTGGCTTTATAAACCTGATTTATTCATCCTGCCGAGACTAGACACCAGGCCGGTCTGCGGCCGCGCCAGTGGCTAGCTTGCTCGCTAGCTGCGCTGGCAACAACCCCATGCCGCGAACAGTGAACTGCTTTGCAACCCATATTTATATCGGCAATTCGGATCGATTTAGGATGAGCTAGAATATGAAATACAAATTGGTAAAAATTAAATACGCAAGAGTTTTAAGGTGGATGAATTTTTGTGGTGTGCAATACTGCAATTTCTTATATATTTCATTATTTTTATCAGAGCATCGGTTTCCAAAAAACGAAACCGGGACCCGATGGCGATGGTCGGGATTCGGTGTGACCGACCGTACCGACTCAGGCCTAGTCTGGTGTGTGTGTGTTGACCATTTCCATTCATTTTTGGTTTCTCAACAGACTAGACATTGTGTTAGCAACAAGCTTCCACCAAAACAAGGAAACCAGTGGTTTGAAAGAGGAACATGATATTAATATAGCTTTTTTTTCCTGAAATTACAACCACACAGGTTCTCTTTATCTTTGGGGGCTTTTTTGAAATTTTACTTGCATTTGAATTTGGCATGAAAGAGTTGTTGATCTAATAATCTGTCTGATTTTTGTTCAGTTTGATACATGTATGTAATTTTCAAGCCCAAATATCATTCATTCTAGCTACTCACTGTCAAAATTGTATTAGCTAACTTGTCGAGTTTTCAAAAGGGGTATAAAAGAAGAAATGTTTCACTTCTGTTTCAATACATGTACTGTGCAAGTACATGTAGGCCTATAATATACCGTATGTGCATTTGTCATATTTCTTTAACACTGTACATACATGTAGTAATGTGCACCAGATGTTGTGTCATCACAAGGAGAGAGAGAGAGTAAGAGGGGTATGAGAGAATGTAGAAACAGGAAGGGATGAACGAGTGAAAGAAAACAAGAGAGAAAGTGAAAGGCCGAGAGTAATAGAGGATGAAAGAATGAGAGATACAATGTAGTACAAAGAGGAAGAGAGGGAGAATGCGATAATGAAGGGGGTAATTTACAGAGAGAGAAAGGGGAGAGAGAAAGGGGAGAGAGAGAGAGAGAGAGGGAGAGAAAGAGGAAAGAAGAAAGCCTGTCCAGGTCATTCAGTATCAGGTCATGATGGAAGCTGGGGGGATGATGGAAATTTCCACTACCATACATACAGTACATGTAAGACTGTCAGTCACTGAATGCCTGCACTGACTGAGCTCCTGGGCAGTCAGTCAGGCGTGTACGTCTCTGGTTGGTTGGCCTATTGTGTAACAGCATGGACCCTCGACAACACATGGAATCCACATGGTATTCACTAGTCAATTGGTATATTCATAATTTAGTGTGCACAATGAAAAGTGCAGTCAAGAATTAGTAACAGCAAATACAGCCTAGAAAAAAGTGTTTTATAACATGCCTTTAATACATGCACATGTATGTGAAAATAAAAGCCACAACAAAATACTGATCAGCACAAAACATGATCAAGTTTTCAAGTCTCCCTAAAACCAACCATGAATTTTATAGAGGTAAACTGGGTGTATAAGAAGGCCTACATATACTTTTGCTACTTGCTTACAGTAACTTGTAGCTCATTCCTTAAATTCCTACTCAGTGCACCAAATTCAGCTGCAGAGCATGACAACATAAGGGCCATTTATACAGCCCCGAAACCGTTATGAATAACGTTTTTTTTTAAACTGCCATTTAAAGATACTATGTCCCTGTTGCAGCCAACATCAAATTCTGTAGAACTTTGCAGGAATTATGAATATGTCATGTATGTCCTATCTGTGAAATTTAAACGTTAGCAGTGTCCTAATATTCAAATTATGCAAGGAAACCCGTTTACTTGCTAGACTTCACTGTCAGACACTATTGAGTGACTGACTGGCTTTTTTCATCTTTGGTAATAACATACATAAAATGAGCTGTAAAGGGTACATGAGCATTTGTCTACATCAATAACCCACTTCTTGTAATGGCCAAAATTAAACTGATTGAATCTTTGCGCAGCATAAAACGTACGACCATTCGGTACAATGGTCTGAAAATCAGACTATTACTTACTGGCTCTATAGCTCCTAAGTCGATTCGACAACTAATAGTCGTTATTTTCCCACTTATAGACATTTTCAAGCCCCCCATTTTTTTAGGGAAGTTCTAAATTAGTATTGTCTTTCAAATGCCGTTGGGATTTAACCTTCTCAATTTTTTTGGCCTGCAAATGGGACATAGTACCTTTAAACTACTGGAAAAACCCATAAGAAACCATCATTGTGTGTGTAATTGGTGGGTTTTTACAGACGTGTATCAATCAGATGTGATTATTTATATCTGGGGACCGACTTTTAACGTCACCATCCGAAAGAGTGTTTGATAATTCTATTTTTATGTGTGAGTTGTACGCATGCGCCATTTGTTGTTGAACTGCATGCGTTAGTACAGAAGCGAGGAGAGTCGCGTTACCGATCAGAATCAGAATCATTCACCAATGTTCCGAGAGCGAGCATTTACACTGCAAAAAACGGTGACATTTCTGCCTTCATTTAAAAAAAACATGCTCCAGAGGTGGGTTTTTTGTATTGTTTACTGGTAGTTGCTTAACAACTTCCGACGAAACACCAGAAAGTGAGGAGAATTTTTGCTTGCTTGCAGTATATACATGTATATACATTACAGCGTGGACCTACTACAAAACGTGCACCTGTTCTCTAATGAACACACTGAAAAATTAAGGTCAGTCTTGGCCTTGTTTGCAGGTCCAGATCAAACTCTTGTCAGACATAATAGATTGGAACATAATGTAAAGTCTGTACTGTTAGACAATAAAATGCAACTCATCTAGGCTTCAAAATCTACCATGTTCAGCCTACCACTGGTCCCCCACTGGTAGGCTGCCAGAATATATTGCATACATTATAGCTATATGGAAATCATACAGCTACATCACACATGTACATGTACATGTACATTGTACTAGTAGTCATTTTTCCTAGTCAAAACGTTAAGTGAAATGAATGTTTTAGCATCGTTTAAAAAAAGAACTCAATAAAGAATCAAGGCCATGTAGTGGTCTGAACGTTGGATAGCACACACAGCATTAGACTTACAAAGCCTGTCAACATTGGTTCAAGGTTTCAATAAACTTAAATTGTTAAAGTGACTCAGTAACATTGTTGAAGGTTGATGAAAAAAATGTGTAATTTTTGTATGAAATGTTACTTATTATATTCCTTCTACTGTACTAACCCTCTAGCATACAAAAAATCCTGAAAAAATTCTCAAATCACAAAGATATTTATGGTTTTTCTTTATAGGTGTCACTGGTCAACACCTATTAACAGTAAATTCTCCCAACCAGTTTTGAATTTTCCCAACCGTTTTTCCATAAAAATAGATATAAGACAGGATTTTAAAAATCTTTCAACACTTAAATGTCTGGAATGATATATAAAGCCAATTCATAGCTTTGTTATGATTTACATTCACCTAAAATGTAATTAAATTGTAATAATATAGTTGGGAGAATTAAGGAATCGATCAGAGCAGTTTTTCCCAATTGTTATCGTTAATAATGGTCTGTTTTCACTCAAACTTACAGATTATCTTTAATTTTACATCTAGCATTAAAGTCACTTCCTTGGCACCATTTTCTCTCGCCTGAACAATGTTACTAATCCCTTTAATGTACAGTCTGTGCCTAAAGACTACAGGTAGTAGTGGTCATGGTCACAGAAAATGTAAAAATGTGTGTTTGCTTGGTACATGCATGTAGTTTAAAGTAGGGCTGTGCATAACCGTGTAATGAGGTACTTGAGTACACTCCCAGCCTTGCCCGCGAATACTTGAATACTCGGACGCCATGTTTTTTTTTGAATTTTTTTGAATTTTTTTGAATTTTTTTGAATTTTTTTGAATTTTTGCCAACACCATACTACGAACAGTACGAAAGTTCGTCTCTGAAAACCCCCGCGATTTTACTTCAATTTGCTGTTGAAAGCGCCTATTTGTGCTTTTGAATTTTTGACAAATAATTGAAACTATGTTATTTTTAAAACTAAAGATGAGTAGATGACAGACAAATATTCCTCCGAGTCCAAACAGAAATCCGGAGATTTGGTCCCAGTTTCTGAGTGGTGAGTTGACAGTGACACCCTGTGTATGATTGAGCTGGGAAACATTTTTACCCATGGGACCATGCCGGTGCTCTTCTGGCACGGGTGACCGTCGGCCTGGACAGTGCCAGGTGAACGGGAAAAAAAAAAAAAAAAATGGCGGCCGAGTATTCGAGTACGAGAAATCGTACTCGAGTAGCTGTCAACAGTGCGAGTATTCGAGTATTCGACTACTCGTCACAGCCCTAGTTTAAAGGGCAATCAAATCTGTTGCAAACATCTCAAATTGTCAAAATGACAACTTGATTGTGACTTACACATGTATATATTTGTACCCTGTATTAAACATGAATTTACATTTTCACCTTGCCTATTCCCTTAGAGTTTTGATTATTTTGAATAGCATGTCATTATATATCCTCTAGTAATAATACAAATGAAATGGACCCTGCATAATTTGTGAAATATAGAAAAATAATATTTGAAAATGTAATTACATCACTACATTATGGAAGAATTTGTGCTACATGTAATTTTACATGTGAGTTGTACATTACACTACAGTGACTATCATTCTAAGTTACTCCAAAAATGTCACTCATATGAAGAGCAATCAAAACAATCAAAAGTCGGAGCTTTCACAATATTTATCCAATTTAGTTACAACTCTGACTAGCTGTCTCTTTCATGAATTTTCATCGTTTCTCTCAAGCAACTTGATAGTTGTTACTGAAGTTTGAAGACAAAGTTGATAATTAGTTTCAATCCCATATGTTCAGAACTGGACAAATGATCTGTGTTTCCTTCATTCCTTCTAAACAAATTTGCTTTTCCTATTCAAGGTGGATTGCCCTGATAAGACTGATAATGAGTTTCCAATCATTGTTAGCTAACAACATATACAATTGTAAGAGTACATGTACATGTACATCAGTCATTGCAAGTCAGGGTCGATTGACCTGGCTAGACGAATATAATTTCCCCTTTAAATACACTGTTTTAGTTTGGGAATTCATTTTTTTTAAATCATCAACAAGAATTCACCCTTTCCTGTGATTTCTATGTCAGCATTAAAATTCTGTTAGAGAGATATCACTAATTAAAGACAAATAAATTGTCAAAATCACAGACAAAATATTTTAATTCTTGGAGAGAAAAAATGGAGTTACAGCAAACATTTGGGGTGATTGTATTTTTTCCAACATTCCAATTTTGACAAATTAATACTGTGCAGTCATTACCAAACTACAAGTGTCACAATAAAAACACATGCAGAAAAATAAAATTAAAAAATGTTGCAACTTGTTGTACTGTATACATGTATGTTTGAACAAGAGCTTGATTTGGTAAGGCATTGTGAACCTTGGGTTGATCACATGCGCTATTGTAAGGGAAGGTTATTAAAGGGAGTGTAGCATGACGAGACTATGCGTCTTTCCCGTGGCCCTACTCGGGACCAATCAGGTATAATACGACTACGGACGACACGACCGCAGCATTCACGTGCGTGCAACATACGCGAAACCGAAGCGTGAGGAGAACTTCGGTCTGTTTCATGAACGCTAGCGCGCTGACCATGTAGAGATTAAGTCGCTGACTACCGTTAATAAAGTCCATTCGTTTACGTGCAGTTGTCCAAAAGAAGACGTAGATGACGTTAATCAGTATTTCCCATACTACACTCCCTTTAAACTTTCCACCAGTTCATTACTCATTGATTAGCACTAACAAATTACTTAAAAAATTCAACCCCTCATATACTGCGCTAAAACTATCCACTTAAAAGGATAGGTTTTACTGTCAGAAATAATGTATTATACCAGTACTCCAACATGAAGTTGACATGGAATTAGCATGAATCACTGATATGTATTGATTTGCAAATTTTAGTCTAATCGGTGGCTGGATTGATATTACATGGAAACCAGTTGGTTTTACTCAAATCAGCCTGGAAAGAAACCCACATTGAATGGATTCCCTCACAAAACCAGAAACAGTATGGTGACAGAGCCTGACATGACACTGCATGCAATAGTGTAAAAGTAAGCTTACTGAGAATACACACATAGTGCTTTGTTTATTTTGTTTTTATTAGGCATTACTTTCTAAAAAGATATATGTCTAAAGAAATTGTTTACAAAGCCTTCTGATGCTTCAAAAAACATTCAAATATTCTGTGCTAAACATACATAATTTACCACTACACAAGTTTGCTTCAAAAGGAAACTTGAAAAGTTCCTACCTCTGAGGCTACAAGTTCAAGTCCTCTGTGCTGCCTGTCCTTCTCCTGAGCAATGATGTCCAGCATTTCTGGATCTGTTTCCTTTAGTGTCAGGTTGCCTCCCCATGCTGAAGCAGGACCACTCTCAGCTGCTCCTGCTGGAAATGATTTGGTGGTAGTACTCAACTAGAATAAGAAGTACAAAAATGTTATAAAATAGCATGATAAGTTGATAACCCTGTAAGAAAATGTTTTTGCATGGACTGGAGCACTCTAAGCTATCAATCATATTTCTACTACAACTTAGCAAGAGCAACCCTTACTTATTTTGTATACACAATGCAGCTGTGACGTTACAGTAATAACTGTAATGTCATCTGTAGTGAGTGTAACCCTACATGTAAATGCTCTTTGGCCTCAAGACACATCAACATGAACAGAAAAATGTGAAAAACACAATGCCTCAAAGCTTGCATAACCTTCTGTGGCAGAGGCTGAATTAGGCATTTATTAACACCAAAATAAGGTACATCTGAGATATACCCAAGACAGGTTTCCAACAGGCTGGTCCAAAGCTATATTTATTAGCCCCCCTGTTACACCGACTCGCCATATACTACCTGAGCCCTGAGGCAGGTTTCATTGCTGCACCTTTGCAAATTTAGTCAACTTCTTTTCAAATTGATCATTCATGTACATCTGGCCTGTACCTCTTTCCATTGACATTGGTTGAAATGGTCTGATTTTGGCATTAGCATTTCCAAAAACCAAGACAAAGCAACCATTTTTAATATTTTATCTTTATTTTCTGTATTTGAATCTGTTCAGTTCTTTTGCCTGATCCTCGACCCGGATTCTCGACCCTGGTCCCAAGTCCTTCTATTTAAATTGGATGTTTTACAATGATTTTCAATGTTATTTTTTATACTACCCGGTATATAGTAATATACATGTAAAATTAGATCTATTTTCTTTCTAATCATAACTTTTTTCTAAATCAAACTGTCCAGTCTAGAAAGTAGAATCTAGATAAAGATAAAACAGGGCAAACTGTTCGCTGAATTCCAGCAAAAATTGGCTAGTTAACCCCTAACCCCCCCCCCTTGTGCATTAGGTAAGGGTAACCGGCTGTGTATGGGGAAGCCGGGAAGGTTGATAAATGTCAGTTTTCTTACAGAGTTCCCCATTCCAGATGGTTATTTCCGTCTAGTCACTCAGACATGGTGACGGTCATGAACGCTCAGTTCGTCGCCTCGAATGCGAACACAATGAGTGATTTCAAGTTCGGTGTTGAAAGCTGGTGTTGGTGTTGTGAGAACATTAACACCAGCTACAACACCGAACTTGAAATCATGCTGGTGTTGAGGTTGACCTCGGAAAATATGACGCATTTCCGGTAGTCTGTGTTGAGGGCTGGTGTTGAATGTCGTCTGCTGAACCGAGTATCGCGGTTGGTGTTGACGATTTACGTGTAATTTTCCCATTCACCAACACCAGCCCCTAGGGATTGGGAAATTCATGATTTCAAGTTTGGTGTTGGTGTTGGTGTTGCAGTATACCGCAGGTAACTAGCTATGCGTGCATCTGTCAAGAATCTCACGATCAAGCCAAGGTAAAATCCATTTTCCCGTCAAAACAACTGTAAATCATGGGAGCTATATACGTTTTTCAAGAGAAATTATATTTTCTCTATTCATTTTTTAATATGACTTTACATTTGATATTCAATATGATGTAATTCATTGGAATTTCTGAAAGGATTAGGCCCTATGCTTTTATCGCAAGACTTTTCGCCTGTAGAGTGACGTCACTTGGCGTTGAGGATGGTGTTGAGCCATCGATAACGTGATCGGTATCGTCCTTCTAAACTGACCGTCGGTGTTGGAGCTCGGTTTAGCAGCCTTTCCACGCTCTCAACACCAACACCAACACCGAACACCGTACTTGAAATCACTCATTCAATAACACATCATCATAATTTATTAATTATAGATTTCATACAAACGTTTAAAACTACAAGAAGTGACAGGTAAAGGACAAAATCACTCCCAAATAAATAAAGTTATAAATAAATGTAAATTTAATGTTCCAGGCAAGACAAGAGCCTGTCCGCGGTTAGGACTTGGATGGTGGATCGCAGCCCGAGACTTCGGGGCGGATGCCGGATGATCGGTTGCCATCCTGCAGCCATGCAGCATGCAGCTGCTAACCTCAATTTATAACGCGGTGATCACGGCTGATTTCATAGCACAGAACATGACATGGCCATGGCCAGGGACGTCCACATTCACACAAAATTAGGATGAATAGTCTTCTTGCCTTGATTTTGAGGAAATAAAAGAAGGTTTTAAAATAACTTACCTGACGTGCAGCAAGACGGTATAACAGTCTGGACATCATTTTCTCAATATTAAAGGATTTTCAGATATTTGAAAATAAGAAACGTGCAGGTTTCCCTAGAAGAGACAAGCGTGGACTCAAATCGAGCAAGGTCGTCAAATAAGCTGCATGTGTAATTACGTTCGTACGTACGTACCGGTACACTTTACGGTCGGAAGTGCGCGTGCGCGCAATATAATTGTTATGCTTGCATGGTGGTATATAATAGTCAGAGAGATATATACAATCATGTACGTACGGTACATACTGTCATAGGCCTATATGCTTTTTTAAATAAGTGTTTCAGAACTTACAAGCGAATGATGGCGTGCACTTTGGAATACTGGTCAGTGTCTTCTTCAAGTGTGCAGTTTCTATCTTGTTGCCGTTGTTGAGAGGGAAGGGGATCATAAAGTGTATATAGAAAGATAAAAGGCGACATAATGACATAATTACAATGTAAGATATTATTTGGAGGGGGTCGCATTTTATTTTTATTGTTGGTGTACCTTATCCTCTCTCAAATCATCCCTCGTTCATGGCCCGCGGGACGGCGGGACTCGGGGGTCGAGCCACACACACTGTTTATGAAAGCGCAAGACGCTATATCTTTATTAATGGTTAAATTGTAAAAATCATACTTAATGGCGATCCTGGAAACGGAAACTAACATTGGAACGCATATCAAGAATGGTATATATAGGTACAGGTCGAAAGCATAGCAAATCATAGACAATATGGTAAATGCCCATAAAATGGTCTGGGTAGAGGCCGATATGCTTTAGTGATATATGATGACGGTATGTGATGTACCGTATACTATAAAGTCAAGTTAGAATAGAATAAAGTCAAAGGGCTCTGCTACCTAACCTTGCTTAGACCAGTCATGAAATATGGAATCATCATCTGGGATCCAGGGGTGGCGGAGCGACTTCCAAAGTGGGGGGGGGGGACCAACAAAAAAGGCACTTTCTGGAAAAAAAGGGCACCTACAAAGGGAAATCTCAAAGCGAAAATATACAATTTTTTAGACATTAGTATATACCCCCATATTGTGATTACATTATCAGGGATGATTTCAATATTTGTTTCTCTTTATACATCATACAAGATATTGCTTAAGCATCACACTTTGCAGTTGGATGTGATGGTCTGAATATTCATTTGCGAGCGAGCAAAGCGAGCAAGGACAAATATTATTTTTACATTTGTGAGGTCGCAGAGCGAAAAATTACAACTTATAAAGAGGAAAAATCTCAATCCTGATGGGGTTATAGACCTTTAATACTTAATATAATGATATCATCTATAAATACGAGCTAGCGAGCTTTGGGGGAAATCGTTCTTAGTCGCTTTAAATTAGGGGCACGTTTAATGATGAGAGGAAAAGGGGGCACTTATCGAAATGAATAAGACACGTGTCAAAGTACAAAGGGTAATTTTCAGAGGTGGAGGGGGCATTTGTCAAAAATGTAAAGGGGCATTTATCGTACCTGAAAAGGGACACTTACTAGAGATTAAAAAGGGAATTTATGAGAATGGAAAATGGACACTTATTGCAAAGGAAAATGGGAACTTGTCGAAGGAAAAGGGGCACGTGTCAAAATAAAAGGAAAAGGAGCACTTCTCAGAGGTAAAAAGGGGAAGGGGCACTTTTACAAATTAATAGGGGCACTAGTCAAAGTAAAAGGGGCACTTTTCCTATGTAAAAGGGCACTTTTGGGGTACTTGAAAAAGTTGGGCCACTGTGCCCCCTGCCCGCCCTCCCCCCGAAGCGCCGCCTCTGCCCCCATCATACCACTGCCTTACACTTTGATTGCGGTGACAACAGGGTATATCTGTAATACTAAAGAGCTAGCTGGTTCTCCGATTCTGTGAACCTATATAGATAAAGGGTTTTATGAGGACTAAATGTAAAGGGCAATACATTGGAAATATAGATTTAAATGGGCACTCATCAGAAGAGCGAAGGAGCGAAGGAGCGAAGGAGAGATATGACGGGGTCGGAAGCGTCATAACTACTTAGTCAGGATGTTTTTTTTTTATCTTGGCAAAGAGGGCTTCGTGAAATACCTAGCGGACAACAGTTACTAGCTTACTAACGCTGATTTAGTCAAGAAGTTAGACTTATGACGGTTTCGAGAAACGGGCCCCTGCTGGCCCTGCAGACTAGCGTTAACTCTTACCATTTATATTAAAAGTGTTTAACGCCCTTCTGGCTCTGAATAGAATGATGCAAGTAGATAAACACGCTATTTGAGACTAGCGTGGGTGTCGATCCCGGGGGGGGGGGTATATCCCCAATATTTCAGGTGGGGGGTGGCCTGTACAATCATCCCCCAATAATTCACCATCAAAACAAACAAACAAAATGTAGAGAAAAATTAATGATGAGAGCCCGATGAGAGTAGTTAGATACACATTTTGCTATCTCATTTTCATATTACATACATATATAAATAGAAAACGAAGTTAATGAGACAACCGTATATGAAACAAGAATAAATTGAATTCTCGCTCATACGGCTTCATCAGGAATTGATGAATTTATTCAATTTATTCAATCAACAGCATCATAGAAATGCAGTGCGCCAAATGCAAAGCCGCAGCGTTAAAAAGCAACGAGCTAAATGTTAAGCGCGAAGCGCAAAGTGCAAAAAGAAGTAGAGAGTGGGAGAGAGAGATAATGAGAGACAGAGAGGATAATAACCCAGGTAGGACCCACATGGGTCCCATATTCTCTGAAACATGGGCCCCATATGGAAAACCATCTGGGGCCCTAAGGCATCTGCACCCAAGAAGCATATTATGGGACCCATATGGGTAAACCCATATAAGACAGATGGGACCCAAATGGGACCCATACCAAACTGGGCCCAAATGGGTATGCCCAGCTTAATCCCATCTGGTACCCATATTGGTTAACCCAGATATATCCCATGTGGGTTAACCCAGATTTTCCCCATGTGTTACCCATATGGGCATATTCATATTCTACCCATATGTGTACGCCCAGCTCATTCCCATCTGGGACCCATAAGGGCTGGCCCAGATAGATCCCATATGGGTTACTAAATATTGGCCCCATATGGGATACATATGGGTTTCATTTAATAGCCCAGATGGCACAAGACTAGTGACCCAGATCATCCCCAGGGCCCTATATATGGGCTTGCTACCTGGGGAAAAGGGGAAGAAACGGGCAGAAGAAAAAGGAAGGGGAAGAGAAAAGGAAGAAAGACAAGAGAAAGAGGGACATATATATTCCAGCATTTCCTTCAGGGAACTGATGTGAATGGGCGATGAAAAAAGAGGTTGACTTTAAAGTAACCTACAATGAAATATTGCTCATGTTTATTTCTTACAATGTCAAAATTACTTTACGGGATCCCCCTTCCTAAAAAGCTTAGGCATGGGTGATGGTAGGTATGAGAATAATGCATGATCAGGAATTAGTTGAGTGGATGGAAAAATGTGAGAAATAAGCTGAAGAGAAAGACGGTTTTGTCCAAATGGCAGCATGTAGGAGACAAAACTTTCAGTTTGTTCCCTGATTCATACTCAGTATCTATTTTGTTTTATTGATTTCATCCATTTCTTTGTTTATTTATTCTCTACATGTAAAACATTTGAAGAGCTATTTTCCGAAATCTTTTGATAGCTAATGGAGATAATGATATACATTTTCCTCTATTTACCTTGAACAAAATTATTAACCTAAATTACGCGAGAAATTATGAACACATGCATCTTTTAATAACAATTTTCCATAGACACCTGAACAAAATCGGGTAAACAAAGAGTTCTTTCTTAAGTTACACACATGGATCTAGTGCCTCTTGAAAACAAACTCTTTGTATGTACATAAACAAGCAATACAACAGAATACTCCAGTTCGATATTTTGGAGAAAGATTATTATGTATTGTATTGTATTTATTAAACTTCATTGATGTACATCAATATTCTGTTTATAAACATATAAGACAATTGACAATGTGATGTAACAAATTAATATTCTGTTTGGAAACATATAGCCTATATCATATAAATCAATTTACAATGTAATGTAACAAATCAATATTCTGTTTGTAAACATATATACCGTATAAATCAATGTCACAACTTATTTTTGTTTTATCGAAAAGCTGATGTAGGCCTATGTATTGTATTCAAACGTAACAGGCATAAGATAGTTAAGGTGTTTTTGAAGGTTAGAATGTTATTAAGTTTGAAGTTTTGTTTATAACACCCTTCCAATAATAATGCACCTTCTAAGACTGGTTATAATTTTTCGGAAAAAATAGTGCTCTGGTCAGGGCCTTAGGGGAATATTATGCTTATATTTTAGAGCGTATCTGGTATGATAAGTATATCTGGGTGAAGAAGGAGATAATGGAAGTTTGTTGTTTGGTAGTTGGAACGTAAGTTTTATATTATGTTTTAAGAAACAGACAGTTTGTATGAGATCAGGAGTGGAAATTTTCTGTCATTTTGAGAACCAAATTTTGCATCAGTGATATTCTGTTTCATTGAATTGAGTTTCCCGCAGAGAGGATTCAGTTGGTTTAATTAAAGAAGGAAGAGAGTCAAATGAAGAACCAAAAGCAATATGTTTTTCATTTACTAATAAGAACTATGTTTTTTGAGATCTCCTTACACAGAATATTGGAATGGGTTTTTCACGATGAATGTTGTTTGGAGACATCAATATTCATAAAATGTATGTTTCTATCACCAGGAAATAAAGAATTTTCTGTCTACATGAACCTTTCCTGGTTGCTTATTAATGCATTTGCCCACTGGTAACATAATACTTTCACAAGTTGATATCCCTCACCATTGGATTTTTGTTGGTAATGTCTAAATTTCGTTTAAAAATAGATGATATCAGTCTGGTAGGCCTACACTGCAGGCAAGAGTCAGGACTAACATTTAGCATGTTATTAATTTTATTACCACTCTTATATTCTCTGAAATGTTATCTTTATTGAGGGTGACTTGAAAAAGTTAATAACTTGGAAGGGAGGGTGCAACCTGCCACACGCTTCTACCTCTTGGTTGCTTTGATCCATTGCCGAAAATATTTTGGCACCTATCATCCCCAACCACAGATACATATCGACACCCCTGTTTGAGAGGGATGTGGGGAACTCCCTAAAGAGAGCCAGGTTCATATTAAACACGTTGTGCACACAACAAAATGTACAGGCTGAATCCACACAGAGAGTGCATATTCTCTATGGGTTCTCTATACCATTCATCGACACACACAAAAATTAATACACACACGAACTATAATGAACAGTGCAGTGCGAGATCGGCTAAAACAGACAAGAACTCCCGTGTACGTACTATCAGGTGTATGTTATGTACAGTATTTGACATACACTAACGAGCGCCGCCTGTAAAAGTGTGCAAGCCTTGAAGGGTATACCACCAGTACATGTACAAAATGTGTTATCTGCCTATATAGATACTACTGAACATGCAGGGCACGTCTAAGTCTCATATTGCACCATATATCAACGCTTTATGATATTGCATAAAATGTAAGCATTATGGCAACACCTACAAATCGCGTTGAACTAACTTTGCGTAAGAAAGTCGAACTTCTACAATGCCTTTCGCGAGGGGCAACATCAAAGAGTGTCGTAAAGAAGTTCGGGGTTTCCAAATCTCAGGTATACCGACTTGTTAAATCCAAGGACCGTATCTTCGCCCTGTATGAACTTGGATTAGGAGGGCAAAGGAAGCGCGACATGCGACGGCGAACGTGTAAGGAACAGGTTGTCAGTCAAGCCCTCCACGTCTGGTATCTACAGAAAGTTGCACGAGGTGAACGACTGTCAGGACCAATGGTGAAGGCCAAGGCTACCGAATTAGCTGCGGCCAAAGGGAGATTTCATCCCAAGCGGAGGTTGGCTAGAGCGATGGAAACTGCGTCACAATATCTCCTTCCGAAAGGGACAGATTGAAAAGCAACAGACGGAATCCATGAATTCCAATTCCTGTTCCTTGGAGAAAGATGGACTGATGGAAATTCTGTCAAGGTATTCGCCTAGCAATATCTTCAGTGCCTGTGGGACTGCTCTATACTTTAGAGGATATCCGGATAACGGCCGCTGCAGAAAAGGTTCCGAACTCCCCGGAGGCAAAAGAGCCAATGAACGAATAACTGTTATGTTATGCACAAACATAAATGGAACGGACAAAATTCCCCTTTTGGCTATTGGGGAAACAAAGAAGCCTAAGTCGTTCCCCAAGGATGGTGCACGTCTACCTGTTTCATACACCGCAGCAACAAATTCATGGATGACGAGAGATATCTTCCAGGAATGGCTGCAACAATGGGACTCGGAGCTGAGAGATGCAAATCGCCACATCTGCTTGTTCGTTTACGACTGTCCTAGCCACAATTCTCAGAAAATTCAGCTAACTAACATCACGCTAAAGTTACTTCCACAAAACAAGCCTAGTGTTCTTTGGCCGATGGAGGTTGGTGTGACGAAGATCTGGAAGGCACATTACCGAAGCGGACTCTGTTGTAGGGTAAACGCTGCTCTTGATACCGATGAAAGCAAACATGCCCTAGATGTTGCTGGTTTCTTGACTTTGTTGGATGCCCTGTATCTCATCAAGGACTCTTGGGATGCGGTTGCCCCAGAGAACATCCTTGATTGCTTCGCAAAGGCAGGCTTCATAAAGAGCGAGCCTGGCGATGACACTCTAGCATGTCTAGAGGATATCTTCACCAATATCCTCATACCAGAGAACATGACGTTGCAGGAATTCGATGAATTCATCAGCCTAGATGATGACTTAGAAATAGAAGGAGAACTCTCTGATTTAGATCTTTTATCAGTTGCTAAGAAAAGCCTAGATCTTCTGGATGAGAATGAACGTGTTTCGGATGATCCAGACTCGGTGGAAGAAAAAGGTAAACTCACAAGCGAACTGAAGATCAAAATGCTGGACCATCTACGTCGGTTCGTTCAGGAGAACGCCATGAGCCATTTGCTTCCCTTCGTCAAGGAGATCGAGGACAAGATTTATTCCCAAGTCCATGCATCAGGCGCTCAAGAAAATTGATTGAAATTAATTGTTATTTGTGTCTAATTTGTTTTGTCTGTATAATATGGATTTTCCCCATTAACTTAAGTTTCAGAGACCAATTCTGTATCATTTCTAAAAATGAAACTTGAATTATTGCAATGCTTGATCAATGAAATATCTTGAACATGTTTTGTTGTACAATGTACAACGCGTCGAAAAACTCTTCATGCAAATTGAAAGGAGTGTAAATACCGGTGACGGATCACAACTTACCACGCCCATTTTGAATAACCCAATATGGCCTATACATTATACTGTTTGAGTAACATAGGACCCCTAAAATGTGGTATCCAGTTACTTTTTTTCGGGGTGATTGTCAGAAAGTATTTCGAAATTGTGCTTGTGCCTTCTTTTACAGAATTCATAGTTCCTCCACTGGTAGATGCATGTACCTCAATCACCTCCCATTCGGGTCAGTTTGATAACTTGCTTATTACTGTAGTCGATTATCGGTTGGTATAATTCCTCCCGTATATATGTCTTGATTGTAATCGATTCGAATATTTTCATTGAAGCTTCTCTTATGCTGATAAGACGTGTGAGAACGTCATTATTATTATTATTGTTGTTTTATGCACCATTACTAAAGTACCACCCAAATATACGACTCAGTTCAATACGAGAATTAGTTCATTGGTCTGTCAGACAAGAATTTCAGAGTCAAGTTTAAAACAACTCGTATGCCTCCAAAAGGCAAACACTTTCCCACCAGTTAATCGTTCTACATGTCACTGGTTTTATACTTAACATTTTGCATTTCAATTTCTAATAATTCCTTTACTGCTTTGTTTAACTTAACTTAATAATGATGTTTTGTTCAAGTATTAAAGTCCAAGTCCACTCCAAAAATAACTTACTTTCAATAGAAACAGAAAATTAAATCAGACAAACCAATCAAAAGTTTGAGCAAAATCGGATAACTAATAAGAAAGTTATGAATTTTTGAAAAAGTATGTAAAACTATGAAACAATGGAAATCACTACACAAATTGCCAATTTGGTTATCAGTTTGTGACGTCATGTCCTCACTATTTATCAATTGCTTTATATAGTTCAATCCCATTAATTTCCCTTTTTATTCCCTAAAACTTGATTTCCCTATGCCTTTGCCCAGGTTATATGATTTGTATCATATTAAGTGCATGACATTTCACAAAAATTTTCATGAACTTTGAAGAATTGATACTATTTTCTGAATATTGGATATTCATAATTATTGATTTTTATATAAATAGTTTATCAAAATTCAAATTTTTCATGATTTAACTGGAAAAAATACTCTATATTAGTGCATCCACACAAAAACATATTACTATCAATCTAACTTGGATGCTGGTGTGAAGAAATAAGATTCTTAGGGGAAAATAGGAAATTTATATTATCAATATAAAGAAAATAATTAGTGGATAGTGAGGACATGACGTCACAGACTCATGAGTGGGTTGCCAATTTGTGTAGTGATTTTCAAAGTTTTTCATGTCATTAAAAATTCAAAACTTTCTTATTAATTATCCGATTTTGCTCAAACTTTTTTTTTTATTGGTTTGTCTGATTTTTCTGCTTCTATTAAAGGCAAGTTTTTTTTTTTTGAGTGGACTTGCCCTTTAAAGGCCAAGTCCACTCCAAAAATAACTTACTTTCAATAGAACCAGAAAAATCAGACAAACCAATAAAAAAAAGTTTGAGCAAAATCGGATAACTAATAAGAAAGTTTTGTAAGCGCTGTTTTGTATAAGAATGTACGAGTATAAACCAGTTTCCAACTTCCATCGTAAAATCTATTCTCATTGCGTGTTTTTTTTTTTTAAACTGAACATCATCATTCCAGACCACTAAAATAGCCCGTACGCCCCGTAGCTATGATAACATTATGGAGATAGTGTGAAGAGATGAATGAAATACATGTACATGAATTATCTGGGGAAAACTACTGGACAATAATGAGAGAGAGAGAGAGAGAGAGAGAGAGAGGGGGAGAGAAAAGAGAGAGAGGGGAGGGTAGAGAGTGAAATAAAGAGGCGAAGGGGCGGGGAGAGGGAGTAGGCTGTTGTACTGATGAGAAAGGAGAGAGGTGGAAAGACAAGGAGAAGATATAGGGTGGATGGATAGAGAAAGAGGAGGGATAAGCAGGAGTACGGAAAATGAGAGACGATATATACCGTAGGAGAAAGAAAGAGAGAGAGAGAGAAGGTCTGGGGTAAGGGAGAGACAGTGATAAATGAGTGCAAACCAATCTAGGACAGTATACGTTTAAAAACTCACATTGAAAAGTTTAAAGAAAATAAAAGATAACAAAATTATCTCCAACCGAGGGGTCAAGAGCCAAAAAAGATGACACAGCTCAGTATTCATCATAATATCTTCATTGTCCAAAATTATGCAAGCGGCAGGTCAACTTCAAAATCAGGTAATATGTCACAAGATCAAGAATAATTTCATTTAAAGGAAGAAAAGAGAACGTTATAAACCTACAGGGCATGGAGCATCAAACTACTCATGTGCTTTCAGCTTTGGCCACAAAATTTGTTCATCTTTGCCGGCTAAATTCGCAAGTAAGCATGTCGGTCAATACTAACATCATAATTATGCGAGGATGCTGAGCATTGATGCATCGAATCGAGAATATTCCTTCATTTCGAAAAGAGTTATGTAATGTTTTTTTTTAACATGGCAAATAGCTGTTACCCCCGTTCAATCCATACAAACTGCATGACCATCCTTGTCATTCACAAAAAGGTTGTCAGCCTGGCAGCCCTTGCTTGCTGTATCTGCGTAGCCACCGAAACAAGATCCGCAATGCCAAGTTGAATAACCCTAACCCTTACCTAATGCTTTTTTGCTCTCTTGAAAAATACGGGGGGATTACATTTTGTGTCCATGAATGAGTTTTTAGACGCTCTGAAAGTCAGGTCGATTTTTGCACCATATATCCCATAGACTAACAGTTATATCAATGGAGAGAGAGAGAGAGAGACAGAGAGGGAGAGAAGGCGCAGAGTTGGGTGTGGTCCGCCAAATGGGTAAGCTTGAATGAGAGGGGGTTAACTTTACACCCCTCTTTAGCGCGTAGACTGCGCTAGGCGCTAGCACAACGCGAACGCGTACAGCTAAGCCAATTGGCGCGCATCAAAATAAGAACCAGTCAAGCTAGCTAGCTAGCTAGCTAGATTAATGATGTCTGATGCAAAGTACAAGTAGAGAGGATCAGCTGAATATATCACCCTCTCTGCCAGACTTACTCTTGATTAGAATATCACGTAGATCTAGTGAACACTATTGCAAGAGCTTAGACAATCTACAGCCTATGCAGGTAGAGTAGTTTTCCACTTTATTGTCCGATCAGCCAAATGTGAACAGATCCGTGAAAATTGGAGTCCGGAAACTCACAAGGGCCATGTCGTCGCCGCATAGTTTGGATGACATCCATGAGGAAGAACGAGATGAGCATGAGGAAGACATGCATGACAGAGATGGTGATCACAATGGCTTTCCCAAGGACAAAAACACCCGGAGCCATCGACCGTTTCATCAGCATGGAGGCCAGAGAAAGAGAGCGATACGGAAACAAGGTTTGTATAAGACTAGAAAAGAGCATAAAATCTACAGTGACGTAAAACTACCAGGGATACGGCCTCGGGGGCACAGGGGCACATGTTCTCATCAAAGGACAGAGAGAAATACAAAAAGAGAGGCTAAATGGAAGGAGAGCGAGAGAAAGACAGAAAGAAAGAAAGGGGTAGATAGGGAGATAATTAGATCTATGAGATATAATTTGATTTGATTTTGATTTATTTATTCACCACTCATGGGTTTGATTGCCGTTGTCAGCTAAAAGCTGTTTTTCAAAGGGGTCCAAGCCAAACAATAAAAAAGAAACAAACTTGTGGTTGTTGTTTAGGTGGTCTTTATAATTTGATATTGACGTTAACGTGGAGGAAGGATAATCAAACTCATTCCATAAGTTGGCTTCGTTTATTATGCAAGGCACCTTTTACCGTTTTTTTTTTTAATTGGCTATAGTCTATAAGCCATAGTTTCCTAGGGTCGGATCTTGTACAACGAAGTTTTTTTCTGAGGCCAAAAATATTACTGAAGTAGGGCGGGAATAGTTAATGAATAGATCGCTAAATAATGCATGTTTCCAGTTTGGACCATCGTACATGCAGCCGGATCTAATTTAAGAGTGTGGTACAAACAATCTGAGGGAACTAGATAGAGAGAAAGGGGGAGTTATAGAGGGAGAGGGGAAAGGAGCCTGAAAAGGCAATTTTCATGCCCCCTTCAATGTTTGGACCCACTTCAATGATCATCATCACGATTGTGGCTCTGTATTATTTTAATTCCAATATCAAAGTAAATTATAACCAAGGGTCATTTTGGTCCCTACCGGCCCTCTTTCCATTGATAATGTCTAATTTGTGAAAATTTCGACCGTCTGAGAAGTTTCTCTTTGAACTGTGTGATAAATTATTTCAACTGCATCAGAAATTTCAGTTGATCAATCCCAAGCGTCCAGCAAAATAATAGAGCAACATTACCCATAGGCGGACCCCCCGGCTTTCGTCTTTTTTTTCTCTCCCTTTTTTTTTCTTCTTCCTTTCTTTTCAAAGATTTTGTGCTTGCGCCTTCTTTTACAGAATTCAGAATTTACAGAATTTTACTAAAATGTGGCCTCTTTTTTATTGTTAACATAATTTTTAATATGCCTTCTTAAATAATTATGAATTATTAGAAGTATAAAAGTTCTCTTTTTCGAGTTTGATTTGCCGTTCATTGCACGTACTTCTCTTTGTGTGTTCACGCCCGTCAGTTTTTCGAAAGAACTGGAATTGCCCTCATAAGATGTCGATTCCAGTTCAGACCCTGCTCTACAAGGAAAAAAACACATCGAGCATTCCTCCTCCTCCATCTCCTCCACGCCGTCGCCATCTTGGTTCGAAAGTTTCCGACATCAACCATCTACCGAAAGACGAACTTCACCGATTGGCGGCTCCCGTGTGGAAGTCGTGGAGGAAACATCTTAAGAACACCATGCAGAGGAAAGGTGTAGCGTTTGCTGTAAGTCTCTTTGTGGATTTTAAGCGTTTATAATGCCCGAGGGGGGGGGGGGTGGTCGGAATGGGGAATGTATTTCGGCAACCCAGAAGCCGGGGGATGTAACGTATTTTGCCTATGCGGGTGCCGGGGTGGAATGTATTTTGGCATCCCGGGTGCCGTTGACCCAAACCTTTTGCTGTCTTCACCCCTATTCCGGACATGCCACTGCCCCCGTTTACTTACAATATCTATTGCTTTGTTTGTTTGCCGGATTGTTTGTCTGTTTGTTTGAATGTTTGTCTGTTTGTTGTTGTTGTTTTTGCTGTTGTTGTCGTTGTCGATTTGTTTTTGCCCTAGTTTTTTTTACAGATTTCAGCCTCTTTAATCTGAATCTGATTTTTGAATTTGCTGTATGTTTGTTTGTCTGTTTGTTTTATTTCCGTATAAAAAATCAACATGCATTCAGTAAAACAATAACGAATAGAATTATGAATTACAAGATGAAATAAACGGCTGGATAAACGACTCAGAAGTAAAAATGAATCACATTAATTATCGTTTATTTCCTCTGACATGTATACGAGAGTTCAAAACATTGTTTACTTTCCTTGTCAATAATTTTACACTTTATATGTAGTTGTACTCCTAATATATGCAGACACTCATCAATGTCAAATGCAGCTAGATACAGGGGTTCAGTCTATTCATTTCAAGTCCGATAATCAAATAGCAAACTATAAGTATGGAGGTATTAATACACTACTGTATAAGTAAACTCGTTGTGCTCGAAATGTTCTTTTTGGACTGTCGCCCTCTATAGAGGATCAGGTTTTACGAGGCAACTTTCCCGTGAAACTCATAATAGCTGTTCTGGATTGTCTTATTTTCCTTTCAGTAATATCAGTTAGGAGGTAGATCCACTTCAAACTCAGTTGCCGTAGAGACAGGGACTAATCACTGAACGCAATAAAGCCCCCCCCCCCTAAAGTGACTCGGTAACATTGTAGAAGGTTGATGAAAAAAACTACGTAATTTTTGTATGAAATGTTACTTATTATATTCCTTCTACTGCATGTACCCTCTAACATGCAAAAATCCTGAAAAATTCTCAAACCACAAAAATATTTATGTTTTCTTTGAAGGCGTCACTGTGCGACACCCTCTAACAGTAAATTCTCCCAACCATTTTTGAATTTTCTCAACCGTTTTTCCACGAAAATAAGACTTAAAACAGGCTTTTAAAAATCTTTCAACACTTAAATGTCTGGAATGGTATATAGAGCCAAGTCATTGCTTTGTGACGATTTACATTCACCTAAAATGTAATTAAATTCTAATAATATAGTTTGGAGAATTAAGGAATCGATCAGATCATTTTTTCCCAATTGTTATCATTAATAATGGTCTGTTTTCACTTAAACTTTCAGATTATCTTTAATTTGTACATTAAGCATTGAAGTCACTACCTTAGCACCATTTTCTCTCATCTGAACAATGTTATAAAGTCCCTTTAAGAATTCGTTTGACTATTTACAAGTTCCATTAAAAGCTGCTATAAAAAGATTATTCTAAGACAGAAATGCGATATTAACGTTTACAGAACAGTCCCTTTAATTGTTTTCCCTCTTGAACTATACTCAAAATATATTACGAGAGAGGAAAGACGAATAGAAATAGAGTCGGGAAAATGGGAATTTAAATAGAGGGAGATACATAGAGACAGAGAGAGAGAGAGAGAGAGAGAAAGAAAAGAGGTAGAAATAGAAAATGTGATTGGAAGGGAGATGCAGACAAGAAGAGAGAGAGAGAGAGAGGGGGAGAGGGGGGTCATTGCAGAGAGAATGCAACAGATCTAGGGAGAAGGGGGGAAGTAGGGGTAGCCCACTGACAATAAACAGATGTGATACAAGAAGAGAGAGAGAGAGAGGGGGGTCAGAGAGAACAGGCAACATATCTAGGGAGAAGTAGGGGTAGCCCACTGACAATAAACAGATGCGATACAAGAAGAGAGAGAGAGAGAGAGAGAGGGGGAGGGGGTCAAAGAGGAGACAACAGATCTAGGGAGAAGTAGGGGTAGCCCACTGACAATAAACAGATGTGATACAAGAAGAGAGAGAGAGAGAGAGAGGGGGAAGGGGTCAGAGAGGGCAGGCAACAGATCTAGGGAGAAGTAGAGGTAGCCCACTGACAATAAACAGATGTGATACAAGAAGAGAGAGAGAGAGAGAGAGAGAGAGGGAGGGGTCAGAGAGGGCAGGCAACAGATCTAGGGAGAAGTAGAGGTAGCCCACTGACAATAAACAGATGTGATACAAGAAGAGAGAGAGAGAGAGAGAGGGGTCAGAGAGAACAGGCAACAGATCTAGGGAGAAGTAGGGTAGCCCACTGACAATAAACAGATGTGATACAAGAAGAGAGAGAGAGAGAGAGAGAGAGAGAGAGGGGAGTCAGAGAGAACAGGCAACATATCTAGGGAGATGTAGGGGTAGCCCACTGACAATAAACAGATGTGATACAAGAAGAGAGAGAGAGAGAGAGAGAGGGGGTCAGAGAGAAGACAACAGATCTAGGGAGAAGTAGGGGTAGCCCACTGACAATTAACAGATGTGATACAAGAAGAGAGAGAGAGAGAGAGAGAGGGGGTCAGAGAGAAGACAACAGATCTAGGGAGAAGTAGGGGTAACCCACTGACAATAAACAGATGTGATACAAGAAGAGAGAGAGAGAGAGAGAGGGTCGAAGAGAACAGGCAACAGATCTAGGGAGAAGTAGGGGTAGCCCACTGACAATAAACAGATGTGATACAAGAAGAGAGAGAGAGAGGGGGGGGGGTCAGAGAGAAGCAGGGGCCGACCCAGCCGGCGGCAAGGGAGGGGCCTAAAAAGGGGCCCACTTCGTGCGAAAATTTGAAAATCGTGCCGGTCGATTTTTCGCTCAGTGGGGGGTTGTGAGCAAAACAAAAGATTTTTTCCACCGCCACCCCTTGGGCGCCAGGGTAGTGAGCACAATTTTTTTTGGCATCCGAAAAATTTTTTCCCTACGGGAAGGGTGATTTTTTTCCCACCGCCACCCCTTGGGCGCCAGGAGGGCCCATCTTCTTTTTTTCAAAAAAGGGTGTTTTTACCTGTTTTTGTTGCTAGGGAGGGGCCCAGGCCCCGGCCCCTGGATCCGCCACTGGAGAGAAGACAACAGATCTATGGAGAAGTAAGTAGGGGTAGCCCACTGACAATAAACAGATGTGATACAAGAAAAGAGAGAGGGGGGTCAGAGAGAAGACAACAGATCTAGGGAGAAGTAAGTAGGGGTAGCCCACTGACAATAAACAGACGTGATTACCCTCAGGCATCATCCCAATAAAGAACATCATCTATTGTTTCGGTTGTCACCTTAATGACATCCACGCTGCATATTTCATTATCATTGTATTGATCTCATGTTCACGGAAGGAGAACATGTATCAAAACGATTGAGCTATTCTCATTATGTCCTATTCAATCGATTAGACTGATGATTGCAAAGTCATTCGCTCAATGGGCCTACAGAGACCCTTGGGATTATTTTACACAGTATTATTGTGTTACAAATTAAAATGTGTTGCAAGAACAGGAAACGTAAAACAGAATCATAAACAGTATGGAGAAAATTGCAAAGGGATGGAGAATGTCTATGGTAGGCACTTTTGTAGGGCAGAACCCCATGTTCACATGTCTATTGTTTTTCCAGAGAGATTAAAAAAAAAAGTAACTTGAAACAGTACATTGAATGATTAAAACATAAAACCTAACAAATGTTAAAACAAACAAACTGTAGGACGTTGTTTGAACATTGCTGGGGCACTTTCACTGCATTAAGCACAGATAGGAATAAATTTCGCCTAGACCATTCATTCACCAAAGGTATAATTCATTAATAACGGTGTACTTTTGCCTAAACAAAATGAGATGGGGAGGATTCGTAAGATGAAGTTTGCGAGGGGTGTGGATGATGGTTGGGAAAATTGCCAAGAAGATTGTTAAGGGATGAACCGCAGATCATTTAATGATTTTTGTTTTAGAAAGTGAAGTCAACATCTCACTTATCTTATATAAAGCAAGCGTGGGACCACGAAGAAAGACAAAGAAATAATAGAAATAAGGAAGAAAGGGAGATGGGAACGAATGAAAGGATCACTGTCACTCGATCGAACATAATTAAAATAGTCCTTAAATGTATTGTAATCTCAAGTCACTTATTTTTCAAAGGTCTTCAAAAGGCGTAATATGTTTTGATATGGACCTGGAGAGTTTGCATGCACGCACTGTACTTGTTTCAGCTTATCCTGGCTCCTTGTATTTTAGAAGAATAGGCAAATCGATAATAAATAAAATGATACTGGTCATTTTGATAGCAGTACTGGAGTGCTCTGGAGTTAAGCTGCCCGTTATTGATATTCTTTCATTTCCCTTTTATTCACCATGTGTAGTCCTTTGGTATCACGTCTCTTAACGGAGCATGTGTAAACAGATTGTTGATATACATTTAGGACTTGGGGCTCATGAAGTAGGTAGAAGAGTACGGATAAACATGTTACATTTTTTTCTTTGGGGGGGGTGTTCTTTTTATTTGGGAATAGTGTGATGAGTATAAGTTTGAAAGTATTGCAGTATTGCGACGTGGAGTATTTTCTTCTAGGCTAATCAGCGGCACAAGGGCGGGGGCCGACGTCTCTTGCTCGGATATCAACTTTCCAGATTCTAGATAACGAGAGAGCGAAGCAACCGATCAGACAATCCCCACTTTCTTACAGTGAAAATGTAAATATGTCATATGAATTTAAAACTACAACATACCAAATAGCAGCCCGAATGAGAGGTGATGGAGGTTGCCCGAATAGGGGTAATCTAAAAATTATCATATACATGTAGGTGCTGCAGCCCCCACCCCCACCGTTTAGTACCTCTACCAGGTTAAAGCCCCTCTGCACTAGTTTGGCCGGGAGGGATTAGAGGGATTAGCGTGGTCACTGACAGGTGGTTATCTCATCAACTCGGCTCTCAATTAACACAAGAAAAAGAGGATCACGGGGGACCAACGGGCACCGCTTAGGCATTGTTTTCTATATAGAGGGAGCAAGTAGCTACAAGTAGTACAGTGGGGCTTTAATACACTGAACTGCCTCATCCATTCATTCGTCACACTATACTCCTGGAAGACGACTGACACGTTATGATGTAGGGAATGCATGCGATGACAGGTACAACACTTCCATCATCCATTGTGGGTCTTGCCTGGTTCCATATTCTTCTGACGCTCACCAAAATCCGGTATGGATTCAACGAAACAAAAAATACTCGGTGGTTAAAGCATGAGTGGACAATTTTCATTGGAGTGTTCGATATTGATCGAGATTCGAAGGAAGAAATATAGATGCATGGTAACAACCAGCGGGGCGCAAACAGATTATATCGATCATTATGTAGAAAAGGGTGTCTTTAAATGGAGAAGGGATATTGCTGGAGGTGGTGAAGGGGGAGGGAGTGGTTATACTTGTAGACCCGAGTGACACTTATATTTGTATATTTTTGGCAAACGTAACTATCCTCATTACTCCACCGGTTTCCGACATGATCTTTGTCACGTTTATGAGCCAACTGAAATAAAGTTAGACGATTCAGACTTGGACATGCCCTCTCCTTCATGCATCTTGTTCTCCTTTTAAGGCTCGTTCAGATATGTCTCGGTAAAATGATTATGTCTGTTACATCCTAAGATATTTTCATTCATTTCATCATTTATTTTTATTTGCCAAGAAAAATTGAAAATCGATACTGTTAATCGCTGATTTTGTGTTCGATTAGCGCAATAAGAGTATCAAACTTTCAAATTAATACTTAGAAACGTATTTTATCAATTAAATAAAAAGAAGTGATATAAATAGTGGAAAGGTTATTGCCTGTAGCAGAGCGGCAGCGGCTTTGGTAAAAAATGGTTTTAGAGTACACGACGAAAGGAAATTCGAAGAATATGTACATAAGGTTTAAAACAAAAGGACAAACAGACTCGATCGTTTAGAAACCTAACAATTCTTTATTTATACCAAAGATCGACTTTCGAGGTAACAATCTTTAAGTCCTTATTATATCGTCCCATCCCCTTCTCTATTGTCAAACCTTCTTCTCTTTCATCCTTTAATACCCATTGTTGAGAATGTTTTTGTTGATTTGTGAAGAAGAAAGAACCCCTCGTCGTATTGGCCCGAACACCTTTCATCTACTCGCTCATGCATCGAGCAGCAAGGGGCTTCTGTTTATACAGATCCTCAAATCATACATGATCAAACTGTTTGCAGCAAGCATGCATACACGAAAAGGCTGAATCTAAGGATCATAATTATTGTATTTGAACGCCATTTCTGCAGATGACATTCATGTGGCGTGTTTAGGTTCGGTATGATCGTGAACTTTTCAGCTGGAATCGTCCACCAGTTCTCATAGTTTCTCAGAGCGCTTCTATAAAGGCAAGCTTTCATGCAGTTTTGTCTACGGTTGCAATGAAAAGGTATGTAACGGTATGAAGGATTAACTAGCGTTCTTATTACTCTTAATCCGCTTTAGATGTAGTGCTTAAGGTATTATGGAACAACCATGGACGGTTACTTGAGCTGGGCACTGCAAGTTCATGAGATCCATGTGAATAAGATGTCTTTAAGGTCAGTTGACGTTCTAAAAAGTACACAAACCATATACACGTACTGGAAAAGAAGGTTACACCTGTAGATAAAGTATATATTTACGTAGTTTGACTTAAGAAATTTGGATCACCGTTCGGGCTGTAAGAACATTGAAATTTGATTGGATTCTGAGGCACAAGTACAGTTTGTTAAATGAATGCATTGTGAACTACAACTTTCTTTCCTTTTTTTGGTAATGTACATTCCTTACATTGACAGTAGGCCTACACAGTATCTTTAGTGGCAGAGCATAACATGGGAAATAGGCCTAACCTTGTATTCTAATTCACTGAATTAAAACGTCAAGTAAATATGATCGGCTCGTTCCATGATTTTCCGATGTTATCCTGATAAATTAAAGGCCATTTGCAAATGTAACGTCAATTTTGGCTTAATTACTTAACCAATCACTTGTGTATAGTCCAAATATCCAGTGTTGTAAATTAGAATAAGTTTTTTTGCTCATGAACACACTGTCCACATAATACCTTGGCGATTCTAGATGGATTACGAATATAATGTCGGGATAAATTAATATTTAAGTATTCATTATAATATCGTTAATTGGTATCCAGTTTGGTAATGCTTAACGAAGTCACTAAATAAACTACTCAAGCTATCACTACGATAAAACTTTGATGTGGATTTCTTCTTCTAAAATTCATTGACTACAGAAACGTACCAATTTATCACGTGCAGAGTGTGATACATTAATGATGTAGGAAACTTCATTGACGAGACCGTTGTGCGGAAATACCTTTACCTATCATGAAAATCTAAACCATGTGAATGTTTCATTTTAAGCGTCAGAATAGATTCATTCAGATGCTCGATACAAAAGTCCAAATCGAATCTATTTTTACAACACACAATATTAAAAAGTTAACACGGATCATTACTGGACCAGTCATCCCTCATCCTTTTTCACACATGAATTAAGTTCTGAAACCTCCGGTGATTTTTAGACAGTGTAATACCACGATCAAAATATCATGTTTATCCATCAGCGCAAAGAATGGAAGAACCAAGGAATTTACTTGCGTGCCTAAAGCTATGTTTATAATGGCCTTATTCCACTCTTATGCTCTTTGAGTTACGTCAAATATGTAACGGCAAAATATACATTTCCGGATCCAAAATGGGCATTTACTAACTTAAAAAAAATATGTTAAAATTATGATCTACACAAGGATGTTGTGTTCAGCCATGCAGACGTCATTCGTATTCGGTTGAAACATGCATTACATAATCACTAATTATCAGTAGGTTGTGAAATGGAGATTTAATGACACATCAAATGCTTTACACGCTGAGTCTCATCTCTTGCGCGGTATGTACCGTCTAAAGGGGGGGGGGTTCTTGCTTGTTCAGAAATGTCTAGGTTTAATGTCTCCTTTAATTTTGTATCACTCGGTTTTCAAAACAGGTGACAAAAATGTCACCATAATCATTAACAACAATATACCCAAATTAGGTTCCTGTGTAAATGGTTTAAATTAGTGTTAATAATGGTTCCACGTATTGTAGGACTCTCATGATTCGGTACTTCTTTTTCAGGTAATTTTTGCTGATGACGATACAACCTAATGGGGACCAGTGCGATAAAGATGGCGACCATGAAACAACATGTGCAATATGATGATAGGACTATCGACTGTCTGCAAATTTAGACCTCAAATCACTACAATACATTTATGTACTTCAAACTAAACAAATTAAATATCTAACTCTGTCCTTGTTTGAGATAGTTTAAAACAATGAGACGTTTAAAGACTTCTCTCTTAATCTCTTTAACCGCGGGATTTTGTAATTGATGCAATCACTTTACTGGTTTAATGACTGTGGTGCATTCACCCAGGAGAATCTAACAGTTGCTCAGACAGCTTCGTCAATAATTCACCATTGAAGTTCGTTCTTTGAAAGCCGCAAAGAGCGTCAAGAGCGATCAATAATTAGCAACAATACAATCTGGAAAATAATTGACTAGCCCAGTGTTTTACGAGCTCGAATTGGTGTTGGTGATGATGATGATGAAGATAGTGTGATGCCCTAGGTATCGACCTTCTACATCTTCATGATCTTGTGGATCGAATCTTGAAGACAATGGATGTCAACCAATCAAAACAAGGACGTTCTGATAGGGATCGTGTGACAATCGATGAGTATCAAACAGGGGTGGAGGTTGAGGAGGGCGTAGAGATTGAAATCATTTCGCTAGAGCAAGTCATGGATGACAATCCTGCAGCTGATGCTGGCGTGGTTGGTGGTGGTGGCATCGTTACCATGGAGATCGGAAACGGGGATGACGCGTTTGGTTGGAACCAGCGAGGAGGAGGAAGAGAAGGAGTAGGAGGAGGGATAGATAATGGTATCGGAAGATTATGTGATTTGACATCAGCGATGGACCACAGTGACAGCAACAATAACCCGATGAATCATCTCGACCAAGACATGAGCTCGACAGCCGACAACCACTTCGACTTAGATTTGGATGACGATCTTCGAGAAAGGATGTCGTCTGGAGGAAGTGTTTACGACGATTTAATAAAGGGTTCGACTAGGCCGAGCTCGTCGAGATCTTACGTGGTCGGCGGAGAACTCAACGTCGATGATCGCGACAATGATGATGTATTCGACGACGAAGTAAGAATAAACTATTTTGTTTTCTCTCACAGTTCTGAGTTTGCAGTTCTCACATTCTTCTTTCTCTTCCAATTATCGTCTGTGTATACTCTTCTGGCTTTTAATTAATTATTGTGCTGTCCAATGTTTATTGTATCTAACACATGATATTTTGCAGCTCTCTGTCAAGTGAATGTTTGTTGATTGTTGAACTTTATCTTGTGGGTATAATATTGGTAACCACTGTACCTGTGTGGAATTTTCCTCAAATTTAGGGGACACATTTAGTGGAGCGGTGTGAGAAGGGGAGAGGAGCGGACTGGCTAGCCTCCTTCCGCGGCAAGGAATTTCAAATTTTGGCTGTCAAAGATAATATAGGCTTTAAAAAAATACATACTGTAGTACAGTAAGGGGGGGGGGCAAATACTATCCTGACCCCCACTTGCTTGTGAAATGGGGAATACGTACCTCCTGTCATTCGCCTGGTCCTTCGCCTGTTAACTCCCTTACCTATAATGTATTACAGTATTATGCAATAATATGTGGACAAATTTCATTATCACACTGATTACATACAAGTCATGAATGATAAAGCAGTGGTAACTTTGAAAATAAAGGAACGGTTTAATAACCTTTTATTACTGAAGTGTGGAGATTTCGTTTTCTATACACTAAGGTGCTCATTTGCATGCTTACAGAGTCGGTCGACATGATTTCTGTGCTTATTCCATGGCTAGAGTGGGACGAGCACGCTCGTTGACAAAGAATAAACACAGTACAAGATTTTTTGTTTGTTTGACTTCTCATCAAGTGGGTCAATTCAATTTGTCAAAATCCAGAATTCTACTTTGTCAAATCTACATATCAACTGTACCTTATATCAATATCATAAATGCATTCATTGCTTTCGATTGCTAGAGGGGGAGAGCGAATTCACGAAAGCAAGTATTTCTCAATTACTCAGTATGTTCAGGAAGAATCTTCCGTGAAAATGTGACATTTTCTTCATGAGACTTCAACAGATTATATATTTTTTAAAGTTTTGGAATAATAATAATAATAATAATATTGGGTTCTTGTATAGCGCTCGTATCTGTCAGACTTGACACTCAAGGCGCTCCCGAATATTACCCTGGCTTTAGCACGGCTGCCATTACGGCGCTCTAGCATGTCAAGGAATTAATTCCTGTGTGGCGTGATTACTACAGAGATAATACAAGGGCCCCGTTGCATAAAACTTACCATTGATAGTAACTTTGCCATCAATGGTAACTACCATGGTAACAGGGCTCAACAGCCAATCAAAATCTAGGTTTTCATGGTAGTTACCATTGATGGCAAAGTTACCATCAATGGTAAGTTTTATGCAACGGGGCCCTGCTCTATTAACTAAAGTATGATCATTTTCTCATCATTAATGACATCTCCAACCCGCAATCAATGGGCATCACCCCCTCCCCCCCAAAAAAAACCAGGTTGAAAGGATTGGATTGCAGATTTCCAAACATAACTCCCGAGGTTCCTATGGGTTCTTCAGTCACTGGCTGATGGGGGTGGAGGTCACGGGGTACACCCGGACCGTGCCTCCACCTTTAACCCCAGGGGAACACCTTACGTACACAGCTCTAAGAATGTGCCCCTTTTTTAAGGTGATGACCCTTTTGGGAGGTTACTATTCTCCCTCTTTTACAAAACAAAATCCTGAATCCGCCCCTGTTTTGGTCATCTAAAATAGTACGAACAAAAGAAAATAATTAAAGATTACATCCCCCTACATCCCATGGGAAAAAGTTGACAAGTGCTGAATCTGTCACACTTTGAACATGGGAAATATTTATAGATTTCACAATCAAATATTGTCATTTGTAATTGCAAATCGATACCACTCCATGCGTGACATTGATCGAAAGGTATAGTAAAAGTAAAAGAAAAACAAAACAACTTATTGTTGTAAAAATCATTCAAATTTCACATGATGACTGTTTTTCTTTGCCGTGTAAGTATATCTTTCTTAGCTGGGAAACTTTATCATGAAGGTAAAATTGAATCTTTGAGCAACTCTTTGTTGTCTATGATACAGTTTTACTGTTACCATATTAACGTAGTCACATGCATTTGAATTGTAAGCCATTTTTTTAATCCATTGATTTAAACAATTATTTTGTATTATGTTTTTATTTTTGTAACGACAGAATGTCTTATTTTAAGCCATGTTCTATCTCAACCTAATAATTATCACCTATGTTATCTTAGGGACGTTGCGCTTCAAACATTGTTTGTTTATGCACTGTTCCTACTATGTATTATATCTCGATGTAACACACTGAATTTTATTATCTGTAAACAATTATTTTACATGGTGAATAAATAAAACAAACAAACAAACAAACTATCAGAGTCTGAAGTATCTGGAAATGAAAGAATATGCATTATCTTTCGAACCGATGATTAGTTCGTGAACCGTTTTTTCCGATTATACACGAAGCTTTTCCTCACCAACAATCAAAACCAAACCGGTGTCGCTCAGACCATGGTAGGGTCCATGCTCAGACATACAAACACAAATCAGTCTCTTTTCATTTCAGGTCAATTTTGAATCCATTATACATTGCTTCTGATAGTGTGGTCAATTTATAATCTCAAAGTTCAATTTTGATGAGTCTTAATTTGCTAGCATTAAACCAAAAGATCTATTAAATTGATAATGCAGAAAGGAGATTGACATGATTGCCATTTGCCGGAATAAACTTATTTATTATTTTTGTTGTTGTTGAAGAACAATAATGTTGGACGGCAGAGTCATATGCCGTAGAGTAAGAAACGATAACAGATATTTCTAGGAGGTTTCCTTCTTGAATTCCATTATGCCCGCGTTCTTAGATATTGCTTCTGGTAGAGTGGTCAATTTATAATCTCAAAGTTCAGTTTTAATGAATCTTAATTTTCTACATGATAACAAAGGAGGGAGGTTGACGCGTTGCCATTTGCCAGATTAAAGATAGTTTTTGACTGTTGAGAACTAAGTTTTGAAAGAACAGTAATTTGAAATGCAATGGGAAATGCCACAAAAGAAAGACAACAAACATTTTTAAAGTTGTAGGAAGTATCCTCTTTGAGATCTACCATACCACCTGTTCTTTATGTTAACTTAGTTGACCAGCAGTTTTATGACTTGATAAGTCACTAGTTTTACAATCTCTCAATAAGATAGCAGACCACTGTAGTCCGTTATTGCGTTACAAAATAGCGACACACACTTGCATGTACACCTATACTCGTGACTGGAATATAAGTTTTCATTTAGATTGTACTTTTATCTAAGTATCTAAATGTGGAATTGATAAATGATAGCTTCAATAAATAAATTCTTATATTTTTATGGGACTCGATTGGATTGAACTTGTAGATTTTTTATTAAAGGATATTTGACCATGGTGACAAGGCTCGATAAACTACCAAGTAATCGTCGACAGTGGCATGAAAGGCGTTGGGTGAGGACAACGACATTACAGAGTGGAATCATTGATGTCTACAATCATCTTATGGATATATCGGAATTTACATTAGCCATGAGCTTTGTTACTGTCTACCACTCAAAACATGCGCTGTATGTCAGAGGATGTCTAGAAAGTATGGTTATGCAAAGATGAATAATAGTAAACCAACTAAAGTGTCACCGCTAATAGTATATGTGTTATTCGGGGTTTTTAAAAACGCGTTTCAGAAAATAATGTACAATAGTATATTCAAGCTTTCGTGAGCCATGGTTTAAACAGGGATCCTGGGTCCATATAGTTTAATGACTGCTTCTCATACATTGTATTATGAAGTTGACGGGGATGTGTACCTTAGGAACTATATATATGACCACCACGGAGAAGAATGGTGTTTGGACCGAAACTTGCTTATTTCTGGATTGACCGGAGACCGATAGTTGCTAGGCTACAGCATGGCAGCCGTGAATAATGTAAGAATGCGAATCAAATTAATATCATCTGATAATATTGCTTGTCGATCTCCGCGTGTTTGGTCAGCATGGTGTTAGTGAAGAATACAAGACTTGGTCTACACTTGGACTATATTCATTCTATTTATTGTAGTTTGTCTTAAAACACATGAGATATGTTTGCGCAAATGATAAATTTATTGTAATTGTGTTTAGTAAGACATAACATTGCCAGACTTTTCATATTGCGTGTACACTACATGTTCGGATTCGTCAGGAGTGAAGAAGTACAGGACGGGGAATGAAGAAAGGAAGGTGGAAACAAATCATAAGGAAACATAATGGGAAAGAAAGTTAAATTGATTTGGTATTCAAATTGATCAAATATTGTCAGGTCAACGTCACACTTTATCGTACTTCTTTCCACACATTTACGTCTTCCTATAGGTTAGATGATATCATGTAATTCTGCCAAAGTGAAGAAGAAAAAAAGAACAAGAACAAGAAGAAATTCATATAAACAAAATCGTCCCGGATATTGTCATTTAAAATTTACACAGTTTACAACAAATTGACAGGGGCGGATCCACAATTGAAAGAAATAGAGTGGAAGGTATCACCTTCGCTGGCCCTCCCCAGACTAGTTCTACGGGGGGGGGGTATTGGAGGGATAAATAACTTTTTTATGTTGCCCTTTTGATCTAAAGCTTATCGTCTATGACGTCAAGCTATATTACAAACTGTTGTCTGCATAATCGGTGAGACTTATCACTGGGCACTTAAGGTAATTAAATACATTCATAAAATCACTTTCGTAAACAGGTCCGTCTGCAAGAAATTGCATCGTCATACCTTCATCTACAATAACGTCAGCTCAAATGCCTTCGTCACACCGCCAAACTGACTCCACACCGATTCCGATCCGACCGATTCTTAGCCATTCGCTCTAATGCAATGTTTAGTTCGGTTTGTTGTCGGTCTGGTTTCGGTCTAATCGATGTGACTGGGATATAAAAGTATGCATGATAAAATCATGCCGAATCCAATCTTCAGACCACCCTCTCTCTCTCTCTCTCTCCTTCCCTCTCCCCTCTCTCTCTCTCTCTCTCTCTCTCTATGTCTCTCTATCTGCTTTTCATATCTTTCAAGTATCCATTTTCTTTATATAAACGGTTACTCTATAGTGATTTCCAATGCATTGCATAACACAAATCAATCACCAATTCTCAAATATGTCACAAGCGAGAGAATGGCTTATTAAAAGCCATCGTACTTAATTGGATCGAGTGGGTTGAGAATGACGGAGGGGGAGAAAAATCGATACCGCCAAATGCGCTTTTTTCCCCCGTACGAATCTGTTTCAACATAATCATTAGTAACCGGTTAGAATAAACTTAATTGCCAACATTCAGGTAAGTGAGACCACTTAGACTACAATAAAGAATACAAAATGAAAAACATAATTGTCACACATACTGCTTCTAACTGATTATGGACGCATTATTCAGTTTAAGCCATTCTGATGGTGTAAGGTTGTGAATTGTATATTTTAGAGCATACAAAAAGAAAAACGCGTCAGTCATTTCTGTATAATAGCCAAAATATAGCGTGACTCCCTAAATTAATTCCTTTTTGGTATGTAAGTTTGAACCAGTATTTTCTCATCATCTTCAGCAAGTATAATATTATAATCATAATTATGTTCAAGTATTGTTGAAAACTTTTTTTTTCTCTCATTTGATTCACACATTTCAAGAAGCTTTTCTGTTTAACCATCTCTTATTCTTCTTCTTCTGTGTGTGGGTGTATGCAATAAACATGCAACGAATTATTCCATATACCTCCAATTCCTTTGATCTTTTTATCTGATTAGAATTTTTAAGTTCATGTTATCATGTTCATTATTCTTTCTTTGCACACAATAGAGGACTGCATGCTATATCTGACTATCTTTTCCCATGATGTATGTTATTGGGTATTTCATCTTTGGTTTTGTTTGAATTTTAATTACACTCACGCGGCCAGTCTATTTTACAAGTATTCTGTTTTTTCTGAATCTTATTTTTGTTTGATTTTTTTTACGGGAGGGGGCGATACGACCAAGCTTTGTGTTAATGAATTGCTCTTTTGTGAATAATGTTCAGACATGATCAGTGGCGGGCACAAAACCCCTCCCCAACCCTACCCAACCCAACCCCACCCCAATCGAATGGCAAAAATAGAAAGAAAAAGAGAAAGAGTGTGTGGGGGAACGTGAAAAGAAGATTGTGGCCCTAGCTCCCATATCCTCCCCTCATCATGGAACTTGTTAATTTATATTTGACCAGTGCCGCGGCCCCATACACGGTGCCTGTGTCCCTTCAATGTCCAAGCCCGCGATTCAACAATTATTAATGTCATCCATGTGTTCATGTACCTATCTTAAATATTGTATGAATGCGTCTCAGAAGTAAGAAACCCATTTAACATTACGCGATATAGATAATTGTTTTCTCTTTTCCCTACACAGTTGAGATCGGACGATGGACACACGATACCTTCATTAACGGTAAGATAGCTGTAAAAGAAGGCCGTTTACATTGCTTCGAGTCACATCAAATAATTTGAAGTCAAATTCCATTTGACTGAACTGAACAAAACATGCTCGGACTACGAATTCTGTCATTTAATTATTTGGAATATGATCTTTTGGTAAAACAGCTTCATGCAACATGTTTTTTTCCCCCTACTTTATCAGTTTGAAGTTTAAAGGACACATGCAACACCAAATACTACCCCACTTAATACAGGTCTGGGAACATACACTACCCCAAAAAAAAAAAAAAAAAAAAATAGCGACAAGCAATAATGGATATAGAAACTGTTTATTTAAAAAAAGGGGGCAATTTTGTCATTGACTTCGGGCAGTTGTTATTCATAACAATAATATTGCCAACTGCATGCTATACAATAATAACGCGACATAAAACTGGGTCCTGGACCTGAATTTCATTTTTTTAATATTAGCCTCTGGAGCGGTTCCGGAAGGCCGGTCGCCAGGTCAAGTTCATGTGCGGTGTGCAGATCAGTCTGAACAAATGTGCCGAGGAGGCTGGGAAGGGTACCTTCTCCATCCAGATCGCAGATCTAATGGAGAAGATGTCCCGTACTCCAAGTGTCGTCTACATCCCCGATAACGGCAAAGAGAGGCTCAGCTTCAACGCCACCGACTACCGGTCCAAGTATGAGGTGATTTTGGTAAAGGGAAGGGGAGAAAGAGGGGGCAGCCTAAGCGAATGTGTTGATGAGTTGAACGGGGTGGGAGTTGAACGGGGTGGACAGGACTCATATCTTGCCGCTGAAATCAAATCTCGAATATAATATCCACCTAGTTTCTACGTTGGTTAAAATGAAATCGTAACGATTTTGTCAACACTCTTGTTTCATTTGAAACAAAATGATGGCTTAGAGGCGATATGAATATGCTAAAGGGCATTTGTAAACATTTTTGAAAGATATGCAGAGGTAATGGATCCAATTGTTTGTATTTTGATATCCAGATGTCATGCATTTGAAATATAACTTTTTTAGAATAAAATATTGAGTCTCTTTTGGTAATGGTGATGATGGTATTGGTGGTTATGATGGTTGTAGTGATGGTGGTAGTAATGATGATAGTCGTGGTAGGTGAGGTCGCTATAAAGAATCTGTATATTATGGGAATTAAGTTCTTGAAACCTGATTGCAAACTCTCTTTTCTTTACATTGTAGTTTACGTGGCCAGAGACGGCCAGAGACGTCTTGTTGAAGCCCTCCGTAGATCGGACACCCGACGACATCAGACTGGTGAGAAGCTTGATGCGAGGCCTCTACAGCTTCAGAAAGTATTCCAGAAACCTACAGGACCTCATCTGCAAAGTAATCCGATATGCAAAGTAAGTATCCGAAATCTTCAAGGTTTTGATCATATCAAATTCTTCTATATAATAACATTCTCCACCATGTCCACCATATTTGTATGCTGCTACTTTGTGTTTATAATGTTTATAAAGGGGTAGGAGGAAAGGTAGAAATTTCTTCTAAAAGGCATCCTGCAAATTTTGTTTCTGGGCCTTCGAACAGAAGGATCACGCTGGCTCCATTCCACGCAGAATACGCCAGAGCTCGCGCTCCTTCAACATTATAGGACTACAAACAAAATTGCAAGTCTACATCTTGTCAAATATTTCTTGATTTTATCTTCTCATCTCCTGTTTTCGCGCTCCCATGATTTTCTCGTTATCTTCTCAACCTGGACCTGGTGAAAAATTGATTTGATGATATCGATCCGAGATCCGTTTCTCTTGTTTTCTTCCCTCAAAGAAAGTTTTATGACGAGATCATAGACGCTATCCTAGCTCTAGATCTCATGTTTGGGTCTTCTCGTCCCAACTAGGAAGTAAAAATGACGACAATTAGTTAGATTACTTTAGATCTTATCGTCTACCTCGTGACACTTTCGACGTTGTGATGGTATCCATGTGTGATAAAGTATACTAATTTAGCATGTTTTGATGTACTTACTAAAATCGCCAGGTACGGTCGACGTCGAGTGGTGATTCGCAAGGGTCATCCGGGGTTCTCTTTCTACTTCATCTTTTCCGGTATGGTTGGTGTCACCCTGGAGGAGGACGAGATGAACGCATTCGTCAAAAAAGAAGTCAACATCCTCAAAAAGGGTGCTAGCTTTGGGGTAAGTTTATTATACCATCGAGACATTAGAGATAATATATGCACATACCAGGCAAACATCCAGACAATACCGCTTCTATGTAACTACTCGCCTCCCCGGACAATTGCCATCCGTAAAATAACTATTTGAATGTCATTGTCCATATCTATATTCGTACGGGAACATTTTTGCAAGGGGGTGGGGAACTGAGGGGTGGGGGGTGGGGCTGACGCCACTCGTGAATATCAACTTCCCAGTTTCTCAGTGTTGTGAGCTAGCGAAGTCAGCGACCAAAAACAAAGACACTTTGTTGGTAAATTTGTCGAGCGTCATCAAAATACACTATTAAAATGAGATAAAACTTATCTATTTGGGAACCTCCGTCTTTGCCGCATCAGAGGATATTTGGACACCTCACTATCAGAATATGAGGCGATGGTCGAATAGAATGCGGGTATATTGGCTATTCGACACTAAATTTTACCGGTATCACATTTTTTTCGAAAAGGTTGTCTTTGAACGATAATAAATATTCTGCTGCTTTTTTTAAAATCACTGTCGATTCAATTTTATCGTTGAGCAGGAGATCGCTTTGCTGAAGGATTCACGACGCAAGGCGACGGTAGTCTGTCTCGAAAACACTGAGTTCCTGGTGGTTGATTCCGATGACTTCTTTGAAAACAACCTCCATCTCCACATCCAACAAGACTTCGAGTACCGAATTAATTTCATCAGGTGAGTGATATATGCCCATGACAGTCGCAAAGAAAGGTGAAGGATAGTGGGCTGCCTTGTTGAATATGAGTGAACCATGTTATTAGGTTGGAACATTGAAGATAATGAAGTAGGTAATAATTTGATATTAAAACGTAACATAAATATGGCAATTTGGAGGAGGTTAATATCATCAACCCTTAAGCATTTCAGTTTAACAAATAGTGGGGTAGCATGGTCAAGATAACCAGCTCGGGTACATATGCGTACAGATTTCTTTTGCAGCAGAAGAATATTATTAGTCACACACTTGGATGATGCCCACAAAATATTACAATAGGAGATATGTGGTAAAATTAGACTATTATATAGCATAAGTAATATTCTATCAGAAACAAAACATTTTATTCTATACAGTACGCCAATATTTCTGGAGATTGGTGTAACAATGTGCTTTACATGGTCGCTCCAGTCAAGTTTTTCATTGATATAGACACCAAGGGAATTTTGTACATGTCTTTCTCTCTATAGAAATATCATCTATAGTTATAGTTATTTTCATCTTTTCATCAGTGAATATAACATGCGGATTAGTATGTACCTCTGTTCATAGCGCATTTATGTAGAGTACATCAAATTGCAGCTGTTCAAACATTAGAATACCATTGACTCTTCGATATCAATTTGACTATTTGGATAGTACATAAAAAGATTTCTAACCGTTTTCAGGCATCAAAGACAAACCAAATTTACGAGTCAGAACTTGTCAAACAAAAGTAGGGAACACATAAATGTGAGTTAAACAGTCCAGTCTATTTATTTGTTTTAGCAAAAATCAATAAATAGCTATAAAGATTTTGTAGCGGCAAGTGGAGGAAATGACGATAATTCCCCAAACATTCATTTTTGTTGTCCTTTTTTCGACAGTCGCCTAGATTTATTTTCGACCTGGTCATCGGAATCCGTAGAGGAGATCTCTGATATGGGTCGTATGGAGGAGTACTGTAACGAATCCCTGATCGTCAAGGATGCTCGAGATACAGACTGGCTGTTCATAGTCACCAAGGTGAGGAATGAATCGTTCATGAATAGCTTAATAATACAGCATATATACTGTACTGATATCTTTTTTTTTTACCGAGGGAAGCCTCATCGGCATCAATGCTGATCTTCCTGATGGCCCTGCAATTATTACTACCCCAGCAAATGTCGGGTACCTTTTACACTTGGGTGGCGAGTGGCAAATGTGGATTAATGTCTTGCCAAAAGACGTTAGTGCCGGGTTGATATTTCCTTGAAAGAATAATTATTCACTGAGTGGTCTTTTCGGTAAAGTATCTTAATTGTGTCCAGATAGATCACCGATCATTGCTCTGTACTCACATTATCATTCATTCCAATTTATTGCCTGTAAAGAGAGAATATTTCCTTTATTTTGGTGCATATATCTTTTCATTCTAAAATAATTAATTTCTAATAATTACAATAATTCTTCATTTGTGAGTTTGAGATGAATATTGAAAATACGAATCTTTATTGTCATTTACGAATATAATGGAACGGTCCAAAAATAAAGTTTCTAACCTGGCATGTAACGAATATGGCAATAATGTTTTTCATTTATTGTGCTCATTTGTCAATGGAGAGTGTTTTTTTTTTCTTGACCAAATTTTGGCGAATATTGTGAGGCAATGCTCGTGTAATCAAATTTGACAATCTGTTTCACCACAAGGGTCGAGCGGACGTCTTGAAGCTGGTGGACCTTGCCCAGCTGTACTTGTCCAAACAGGCTGAAGAGGAAGAAGTCGTACAGGTGTCCAGGAAAGCTAAGGTACTCAGATCGGCAGTCGCGTGGAACGAAGACGTCTCGTCCAAGCTCACCAAGATTCCGCAACACCAGCAGTATCAGCAACATCAGCAATCCCAGTCAGACCCAAGGTTTCCGTGGATGACCGGTGGCGACGGGCACGAGCAACCGCAAAAGAATGGGAGGAAATCGGACGTCCCATCAAGGCCAAAGACGACAGGTGAGTTCTGGGCACAATGTCGAAAACAAAGCAATTCTTATCCCTCCTCTGGCTTGGCTGAAATTGTTAATTTGCTGAGGAACTTTAAGTGATCTTAGTCATTGTGCAGTTCTTCAAAAAGTGTTTGAAAGATCGCAAAAGATGAAGAACAAGACAAGTGATCTTTCGTCAATAAGGTAGGCAGTCCTACCAATATATTTGCAGTCCAAGCACGAATAGTCTCGCGACTTAAATCTGTATTGGCTCATTATGGCAGTGTTAAAAATCAAGTCCAATAAATTATGCACCTCGACCAATTATAATTTTCTATTGCTTGTAGGCCTACTTATCTTTACCTGCCGGTCTCTTTCCATGTTTTCATGACCGTGTCTTATCCGTTTTTTCTCTTCTTGGTTATCTCTCGAACCCATCAGGTCAAATAGCATCACGCACTCGCAATCACATCGCTGATAATGCCCATGACGATACAGCCCACGGGAACAGGAGAAGCAAAAGTGCCACAGTCAGACTGAAAGTTCCTTCGGACAAGCTTGGTGGCAGCGGTGATGAAGAAACTAATGAGCACCAACCAAACGGCGTGTACAGATCAAACTCACGAGTTAGCTCAGTGAATCATGGGCGAACGTACGTTAGAATCTTTGAAATACACAAATATGTTTTACGTTCCATTATTAATTTTGTACTGTTCGGAATCGAATATTCACCATCGTAAGGAATTTTCTTTTATTATGCGACCAATCAGTTGAAAGAAGTCAGTAAACAATAACGATTAAAAACAGAGAGAGAGAGAGAGAGAGAAAAAAAAAACGGAATAATTTTGTTTAAACGTGAAGCATTTACAATAATGGGGGGTATATGAGAAGTATGAAATTACGTGATTTTGAATTTTCCTTCGTCTTTTGGTAAATTACATGGAAAACAAATGCGTGGTAACATTTGGCATTATGTACAAAATGGTAATTCTCGTGGTTTTCTCGCTTCCCAAATCTAGTAGGTCTGATTATTTTTTCACAATTAGTTTGATTATCAACAAGAACGAATTGTTTATGCTCTCATGTTTTTGAACTACTCTTCATCATGGAATTATCGTAATAGTCATTGCTACTGGTTGCCATATAATCGAAAAATTCCTGCATTACAGGTTTTCAGAACCTACAGAGGACATGCCCAGACTACCGAACCACATCACACTGGGACTGGAGACGGTTAAAGCTCCTGGGGTTGGAGCAGGAGTGTACATCCAAGTAGATGCTCTCAGACCAGGGGATTTCTTCGTAAGTAGATAATGATTTAGTTGATTATGGGTGTGGTCAAGATGGTTAGGGTGTGGTCAGCTAATAGATTGAGGTCCCTGCCTGGTGTCAAGGCTTCTAAGTAAATTTAGATACCCGTGGACCAGGTGACTTCTTTGTGAGTATAGTCAATGATGATATGGGTGTGTACGGGATGGACGGGGTGTGGTAGGGATGATTGTGTGGTCTATGTGCCGATTAAGGCCCCTGAATTATGTCAAAGCAGAATTATATTATATCCAAGTGGATGCTCTTAGGTCGAGCGATTTCTTTCTCAGTAGAATAAATGATATTGGTGCGTTTGTGATGTTTTAGGGTGTGGTCAGCCTATACATTTCGGCTTCACGTGTCCAGGCGCCAAGTACATGTTCACAGGCCAGACGTGCTCGGGATGATTAGATTCAAAGATAAACTGAGAAGTTCAAATCAACGACTGTTTCCGAGTACTTTACCGTTGTGCCAAACATTTGGCTTGGCGTCCGACTTGTTCCCCGGCCCGATTGGCGTTTAAAAAATTATGTGGAAATGTTACCACTTATATCTCGTAATGTGTCTTGAAAGAAAGTCCTGTTGAAAATTCGAATTTTTCAAGTTTTACTTCGCCTTCAGGTCAAATATTCTTTAGTTGATGCTATGTCAGGAAATCTACTAGCCTGCTAATAGATGGGTCTCATTTTATTAAGCAAAATGATTAACTGAAAGGGGGATACACAAATTATGAACAATTCATATTTTATGAAGCACCGTTTCCTCCTGTTTTCCATTATGTAGAACAAGCTTTAAGACTATTTCCTTCGCACATTTCTTAGAATATCATGTCTCAGCCAGGTTGCTAACGTATAGCGCATTTTTCATTTAAATATTACAGGGTATTCAAGGCATAAAGGGCGAAATGCCTCATCTTTCACTCGTCAGTCACGGATGCGAAGTAATCCGAATCTCGATGTCGAAATTCCGCGAGTTCGCCGATGACGAAACGTTAGCCAAAGTGAACAAACTCCTCCCGACCTACGCAAGCGGCCTCGAACTATGGCGAAGTTTCCAGAAACAGAACAAATGGAGAAACTTCAAGAATGGCGTGATCACTGATGTCATGAGGCATGCTCACCAGTCCGGTCAAGCAACGATTATAGAGAGTAGGGCAGGGCCTCGATCAAGGAGATCGGTGACCAGTGATTGGGTGACGAATACTTGGAGTAGGCGAAGCTCGATGGGAGGAGAGTCAACGGAAGTGAGAAGCACACCTCTTCCAAAGATCATGACAAGTGCTTCAGAGAGGGGGAGTGGTCCACGAAGTCCACGCCCACGGCGAAGAGGTAATAGGGAATAGGGACTTTTAGATTTTACACGACGAGAACGTGGACTGCCACGGTGACATCCTTTTAAGGTAATGTGACGTCCTTTTAAGGCACTGCCGGGCACGGGCCAGTGCCTTGAAAGAATGGCACACGTTGCAGTCCACTACGTCGACGTGCAAATCTAAAAGTCCCTATTTTTAGATTTGCACGACGAGAACGTGGACTGCTAGCTGCGACATCTTTTTAAGGCAATGTGACGTCCTTTTAAGGCACTGCCGGGCAGACTGTCAGTGCCCGACAGTGCCTTAAAAGGACGTCACATTGCCTTAAAAGGATGTCCACGTAGCAGTCCACGTTCTCGTCGTGTAAATCTAAAAGTCCCTAGCAACTTACTTTAGATAAAACAACTTTACAATGATAAATGGATAGTGAGTCAGAGTAACGCATCAGGCAGTGTACAATTGCGTTCATTTGGGTGTAATCCAGATTGAAACAGATATTTAGCTCTACTGAATGTAATAAATGAATACTAGAATAAATGCCTCTCAACCCGTAGAATTTCCGTCAGCCATTTCTTCTGTTTTATTTTGATATGCCTTGTAATAATAACAAATGTTTCTGGTAGTTGATATATTAAGTTTGTAAGATACATTTGGAGGATTCAGGCTATATGGCTAATGAGCTATTCAAAAATGTACAAAACACGACTATCTTTCCTTTCTTTCTCATTTTCTAGGCAAGAGTGGTGTATCGAATGCATCCACTTCAAGACCAGGGAGTCGTGCTCTCACCGCCAGTCGACCGCCAAGCACCCGAGTTTCTGATTCGAGACCGCCCACTCGGCACTCAATGTCCAATCACGACTTGAGGATTCTTGAAAACCGTAGATCCAGCGTACCTGCATCACGTTTCGTCTCCGCCTCTCAATCCTTGAACAACCAACCGATGGCTCGAACGCTCAGTGCTGTGGGCGGGGCGATGAGTGCGGGCGAGGAGAAAAGGTTCACCTCGCAGGCGTCTATGCCTCATTTGAACATTCCCGATCTTGCAAATTTCACGAAACCAACATTTACACGCAGCAGGAGTTGGCGAGAACTGAAGTCGTGAAAAGTTGAAAGGTTTTCATCAACTTTTATTCGTGAAATAAACAGTTTTTGATGTCACTAAGTGCAATAGATGCTCGCTAATGTCGCCGAGTTCAAGAAAAGCCCATCAGCAAAATTATATTTGTTGATTCGTGTTCATATACCTGAGATGAATACATATTTGAAGATGAACACCGAGAAAACTATTTCTTGATCCTATAATCGAGGGAATACAGGATAATAGAAAATGGATGCCTTACCCAAAGATCACAGCGCAATTTAGATGACTAGAGAAGGAGATAGGGGATAGGAAAGGGAGAGGATAAGAGACAAAGAGAGAGAAGGAGAGGTGAAGGTTCACAAAAAACACGATCGCAACCACTTTCGACAATTCAACCTAATGTAATTTCAATTGCCTTGTATGTCACCTTTTGAAATGTGCGAACATTATAATGACATAATACTAAATCCGAACTTGATTTCTATGGGATATACAATAATAAGTTATTGAAATAGCACTTGAGCTAATTTTTCGAAAGTAGTTGCGATCGTGTTAAAATAACAATACCCATGTTTTACAACAGAACCAGGGCCCGTATTCAATAAACTTCTAAAACACGGGCCCAGATGAACAGTATTAACCATGGTAACCAAACCGGGTCACGACGAATTTATGTATCTGGTAAGAAATGTCATAATATGTACCAAAAAGCGTACCACCTTATCGCACCAAGGATATTTTTAGACTGTTAATCAAAACGAATATGGAAGAAATAGATGAAGTTATAAACTTGCCAAATCTGAGTATTACATGATTGTATTCTCCTCTTCCTTGAAATACATAGGTCTATATCTTGGAACAAAAAAGGCTACCAAAGACTTTGTTTAAAGTACTGATTACATTCCTTGTATTACAGTAATTTTAGCGTTTTTCATGGTGTAAAAAAATTGAGCAAAGCTTTACGATATAATTATGCCACGGCTGGAAATAGATAATTTGTTTAAAGACCCACATAGCGGAGCTAAGCCCTTATTCCTGAAATGAATCCAAATCATGCCAACCGTTAATCATTAATCACAAGGTAATTGTGAAGGTAATTTCAAGGTAATTTCAAACGTTTCACCCATTGCGATGTATTTCGCAAAACTCTAGTTTCTTGTAGATATCCTCGATTTCTTTAATCTAAAATTTATATCTTGCCTGTATTCCCTGGCATGAGAGTTCCGTCCGCTATCGTGAGAGATAGGCATATCTGGCAGAAATTGCAAATATTTATGTTTCAAATTTTTAAAACTTGATGTGAAGCCAAATAAAACACTCATGTTGAGTATTATTAAATCATTTTTTGTTTTGTTTTAGTGCTTTGCAGTATGAGTGAGAGAGAGAGAGAGAAGAGAGAGAGAGAGAGAGAGAGAGAGAGAGAGAGTGAGAGGGGGAGAGAGAGAGAGAGAGAGAAAGAGAGAAAGAGGGAGGAAGAGAGAGGGAGATAGAGAGCGAGCGAATAAATCACTATTTGAACTAGTACAGCAATAGGGGATTTGTTTAGTAATACTCAAAGACTCGATATAAAACAGTTTACAAAAGCATAATAATTAACCTAAACTCCACATACTAGCAGCATGGCAAGAGCATTCATGCCAACTTTCATGGGAATGGGCAAGAGGCTCTGGGCCCGTATTCAATTCAATACTTAAGTACAAAATTTAAGCTTTTTACTTAGTATTTGGCTTAGATAAAATACTTAGCCAATTTTGGTATTCAATTCAAACTTTTGGCTAAGTATTTTACCCTAAATTTAAGACAGCTCCTACCAGACTTAAGCCAATTATTTGGAGGCCTTGATTGGCAGGCATATGGTTTTCTTACCCAGTATTATAACCTGCGCACAATTATATTAGCGCGCATTTATTGCGACGCGTTAATTGCGCATTACTTTGATTGACCGTGTGATGTCACAATGCTTATCAGAAAGTATTTTACTTAGATTTTGTCTAAGGTAAGTAAAAGTCTAAAATGCGATTTGAATACGAGATAAGTAAACTTCTTAGCTTAGCCATTTACTTAGTAAATTTCTGACTTATTCTGAGTATTGAATTGAATACCGGCCCTGGTGCTCGATTTGAAAGCAGATTTTCGTTGCTTGTGATTTTGCAAGCGAAATAAAGCATCAAGTACATGTATATTCAATTGTTCAGTGGTTACCTACCACCCGGGCCTACCACAAGTCTACATTCGTCTTATAAGGGCTTATAAATATCTTACATAAGCCATGTTCAGACGGGGGCTTCCTAGTCGGCGTAAGTTAATCCCTGCAGCAGTTTCACTTACACCATTAGTTGTCCACACCCGCTTTCTCGGACAAACTTGCCACGATTAAGTTAACACGACCTTCCACCGACCCAGTCTTACTCAGCGTAACTTCCAGAAGTCAGGGGCGAATCCAGGATTTTACAGGGGGGGGGGGTGTGGGTGCGTGAAGCATTTACGGTTAGGACCCCGGAAAATGTTGAACCATAAGATGCGCTATGGTACATTCTGAGGCCTTTCTGAATGAGTAAACAGTACATTGTACATCCTTTTTCAAACTTTTTCCAGTTATGGCACCTTTTCAGAAATAAAAGATTCGCGTCACCCCAATCCCCCCCCCCAAAAAAAAATATTACTTGTGCATCACTGTGAAACTCGTCGAACGAGTCCAATTTTTTTAAAAATCTTTGATATGTTACAAAATCATTTTGTAATCAGCATACTAGATAAGACATAAAATAATGTATGCGGGCAACCCGCTGCCAAACATACATGCATATGAGGATATTCGGGCATCTTGATGCACGGAATTTCCCCGTTTCTAAATATTGAGAGTGAGTGAACCGAACAAGCGGTAAAATGTAATTTTGATTGTTATTAAGACATACAGACATACGGGCACCTCGCTGTCAAATAGAACGATATTCGGGCGCCTCTGCCAAAATATGGAAGTATTCAGGCACTTTGCTGCCTGAAATCATCCCATTTTTAAAATAATGTGAGCGAGCGAGGAAGAAATACGTTTTTCACATTTTAAATGCTATTTCCTCATCAAATTACATACTCTAGAAGTTTCTAATATTTGGTGTTTCGCGAAATCGACGTAATTCCAAAATAACTTTTTGATGTTGCTAAATTTCTCTCGCGACCCCCTAGAGAGGTCTTGCGGCACCCCGGTTGAAAAAACGCTGAAGTAGTACATTTTAGAAACAAAAATGATACAAACAAGAACAGTGATGCTCTAAATATTTACAATTGTTTTTAATACATGTACTTGTCAAGCCAAAAGTGAAATTGATAAATTCAAGAACATAATTATTTCAGGTTCAATCTACAAAAATGCACAAAAATAGGTGAATTCCTGATATGCATAAAATCCTCTACGGTTAGGACAAAATGGCGTGTTCCACAATTTATTTGAAATTAGACTATGTTAGGAAAACGGCTATTGAACCAAACATTCAAGAATGAAATAAACACACATATACTATTTCTAGGCTTGCCTCATGAAAGCCATTTTGGAGACAAGACAAGGATCAAGAAGAGTTAATGTCAAAAAATTAATAACGTTAACATTATAATTAAATAAAAAATCATAAACACCAGCAAAAATTTGTAATACCAACATACGATTGATTCCTTCATCGCTTTTCTTTCATTTTAAAACCTGAAATACTGTGTTTTAAACACTTAATCTGCCACTAACTGACATAGGCTTAGTGAATAAATAAATTGAACTGAATTGAAGTTTGAGAAATACATTCCTTGGTAAAAGAGACCCCTGCCCGATTTGGAAAAAAATCATAGTGCAAGTTGATGATAAATATAGCACAAAACGATGATGCTTTTGCAACTAAAGAGAGGCTGGCAAGAAGCTGATAACAGAATGAATATTCTCTACACAAAAATCATTTCCCATCTTGCAATTTATGGAAAATAATGACCAATCAAAAACTGATAATGAACATATTTTTTGCCTCTTATCGTTAACTAAAATTCTGTCGCTTAAAAGTTAACCGTTACCTGTTCTAAAGCTAATCTTCCACAGCCCTTTTTTATTCTGGAAAATACAGGTAATAAACACTTTTCTGCTTTGTATTATTTCACCCTAAAACCTATACATGTAGTTGATGTCTATCTAATAATTTTTTAAGAGTTAGTTACCAATCTACTTATCACTCTATAAATCATTATGTGAAGTGCCTAACAAAGAGAAAATCGACCATCAAAATTACATATGAAATATTCTGTGTGATCTAGTCTTTGGAAAGTGGTGTTGATAAGGCATTTAGATTTATTGCAATTAAAAAAGGGGAAGTTACTTGATGCACTTTTTCATTGAAAACTTAAAACAATTGTAAACAAAATTTGAAGATAATTGTGATGAATAAAAATAAATCTACAGAAATAATATATTTTGGGGAAAGTTCATACTGCCAGCAGTGTGAACTATTGTCCTCCTAAATCTGTAACATACATCTGATAAAACCCAAAGTTGATTTAAGCTTATACAAGGACCAAGGTAAAATTAAATTATTGACAGTATTTTAAAACAAACTTAAAACCTACTAAGACAAAGATTTGACATATTCTATTTCAAAGCCATTCTTGTAAACTAAACGAACTGAAACAAAAAGAGCACATGAAAATTGCTATAAAAACAGATCCTCACAACATTACACAATTTAAAAAAAAAACATTTTCAAACTACCCAATATGCACACAATATGCACATGATAGCTCTAACATGTGCAACAGATTATGTCAGATTGATATCTACCAAATTGTGATGGGGGAAAAAACAAAACAAAATAAAAATAATATTTATATTCTAATTCTCTCATGCATGAAAAAATCTACAAGTATATAAGACTTGCATCACATTACTTAAAGAGGACTAATCACCTTCAAAATAGTATTTGTACAGCTAGAAATATATTTTTAAAAATATTAAAAAAACCTTCTGATACATATTTCAGCACATTATCTTTATCAGACTCTATGACTGCAGTGAATGTTCAGCTTAAATCTGATAGACCTGCTGGTTCAAAACCACTAATAAATCACCGGAATTAAATAGTTTAAAGCTGTATATTTTTGCATCAGCTAATGACTCTCTCTCACTTCTAATAAGTTGTCTGCTGGCAGCTATAAGGTTGTTAACTTTGATCTATCTACACCGAGTTAACAGCTTTATATTTCATCTTTCCAAAGCCAGCAGGGCTTTAACTCTGTGTTATAGTATATTACTTAACGCCCTTCTGGTTTCAAACAATTTATTATTCATATTTTTCTTTTAACCAATCCATTAATATTTTACTATTATCCAGCAATATAATCATAAGCAGTGGTAGTAGTAGTATGGTCATTGATCACCTTTCAACATATATCATAGAACTAATCATAAACTACATGTATTAATAAAGGTTCATAGATTTTGCTCACAAATAAAAAAAAAGGAAGGAATATTCAAGGCCTGAAGTTAACTGCTATTAGAAATCTGCAAAAACAATGCTATATTCTAAGCACTACAACACTGGAAGACAGTATAATAGACAATGTCGGCACACACATGGTTCCAAAAGAATGGTGGGAATTGACTAGACGAACAAAACCATTGACTCACCACCTCTTTGGTTCATTCCTACAGTTATAAATATTACACACAAAGTTCATTCGTAATCAGATATAAAATCACACGGTAGACCTCTGATTAAGTATGCATTGCTTGGTTTATTTTAGCAAAGAGCCATTTGAAAATAGAAAAGACTTTTTCAATAAGATACTCTCAAAGAAATATCTCACATGAAAAAAATCATCCGGAAATTATACGTTTCATATATACAAATCTGATGGTAAATGAATCGGAACCTCTTTGGGAAATGCTGTTAAATTTATTACATAAATCTTTTGAATCTTAAAATGTAATTTGATTTACACAGAATTAGGAGTGCAAACAATCTCAGTCAATCTCTGCACTCATGCAAAATAGAGCTTATTATTTACATGATATGCTGCAGACAGCAAAAGAATAGAATTTGTGTCAAATTTCTTTGACAAATCCTGAGGGGAAGTTGAACTTCGGAGGAGAAAGGTCGTCTCACGTAAGGCCACATTCTTTCTCATTGTAGTCTCGGAACATGTGGAGGGTGAACTCGTAGCATGTGATCAGTATTGCACTGGCCGGTGCCGACATTGCAACCCTAGGTCCCACACCTAAAATGAATGAAAAGAATTAGGTCAAGAGCAGTGTAACATTGAGAAAAGGGATACAATTTCTAAGGGCTCAATGAACCTTTTTTTTCCTTCAAATTGGCAACAGTTTTACTTTTCATCAAAAAAAGTTTGAAAGAAAATACATTAATAATTATTATTAGTTCTTAATTCTGTATTTAATTCTGTATTTAAACAGATAAAGGCATGAATTACTATTTCAAGATCTCTAAAATGTTTAACGATTTATTTGTTTATCAAAATTACATTTGATATGGGGGAGGGGAGGGGAGGGGAGTCTTTGGATGAGACAGGGGACTGCATCTTATATTCTTACCAGCAAATAGTCCTTTCATACCAGACTGAGCCCGTATTTGCTGCATCATTCGCAATGTATTCTGTCTGGTCGTACTCATTGCACCTAAATGATGTAAACAAAAAAGAAAGGTATAGACAACATACTGCGTAAAAATACATGTCAAGTTGCTGACCAGAGCCATCATATGCAGAGTTTGGCCTATCCGGTTCTAGTTGGACACAATATGGCGATTGTTGCTTCGTTTGGGCGAATACAGAAAAAAAAAGGATATATGCCATACTGAGTCCAACTGAAATCAAGCTGGCCAAACTCTGCGTACAAATGGATATGATGCAGAAATGCACTGTCTTCCAATGTGTGTTATTAGAATTTTGCTTAGGCTTACTGATACAGAAGATATGAATTAATGGTCATGGTGAGTTGTAATAATGACAGAAATATATATTTCAACAGAATCACATGAAACTGACACTGAAAATTCAAGATTACAGAATGATGGCTACTAAACATTTTTGGGGAAAAAGTGGATAACTGCTGAGAAGTGAGCAAAGGAAAATTATGTTTTCATTCATATGCACATGACATAATCTTTGAGTCTATAATATATTGATGCACCATGAAGCTAGAGTACTTTTAAACATAGTTGGCAATGCTTTTGTTAACTTAATTTGAGCAAACAATGTTATGGTTGATAGGAGACATAGTTTCTCACTTCTGGTATGTCTAAAAACTGCCCCAATCCCATGGAATGACCCATGAAGCAATGTGCCACTACACCAAACGATGTCTAATGTCGTCTATGATTGTGCCTCATGAAGAGACCCAAGTACACGCTAATCCACGCTGTGGCTGGAGCATGTTTCAAACAATCACAATTACAGAGGAACAGACAGCTAAAATGAATTTCAACATACCACTTGTTACATCTCCAATTGCAACCTGTTTGTTGGTCTTCACAACATCAAAAGGTGTTGTAACTATAGATGCAAACTAAAACAAAACAAAGAAAATATGCAAGAATAAAACAAAACAATTGAAGAATTTGAGATCAAGTGCTCTTTTACCACAGTGTTATTGTTTGCAATTCTTAAAAACACTGTCAAAAATAGACCAGTAAAATGGAGCAACATAATATCACATACCTCCTGCAACAAAGTGCTGTAGTATAAGGCAGATACAACATTTTTGTTTTGTATTGTAAACATGAAGATTATCTTTCTTGTTGATGTGTACATCAATCTAATTGCTCTATGTTTATTGATCATAACATTTTGAAAAAATAAAATGGAAAAAAAAATCACTTACATGTATGTGTCATCTTAAAAATGCTACTTCTCAAATATTGTCCCTTTAAAAATTTCATGAAAGTTTGGTTTATTGTTACCAGCACATGAATAGGCATGTATACAATGTCCATATCGCTGGTAATTACCCAATGCCAATTCAGAATTTAAGCTATACATTTGCAGTCCTTGGTTGCTGCTTCAGAAAATAGCTTTATTAAAAATCTTTAACCCGTTTACTTTGCATAGGTTGTACAACACATACAGCTGAAAAACTGGGAATATGGCACAATTTAAAAATAAATATATTCTTACCACTCCTGATGCTGTTCCAGCCCAAAAGGTCATTGCCAGAGTTGCTTCAGTCACGTTATACATCCTCATCACCTGAGTCTTGAGCAACTCATAGTTGGTCCAATATAGGACTAAAGGAAAATATATATTAATGTCTTATCAAATCAGAGTAACATTTAATGAATATCACATGCTGGTAACTCAAAAATTCAAAGTGAACAATCTAGCCATTTACCTGTTAGATATGATTTAATTTTTGTACAACACATATTTCTCACAGGCTACAGTCAAATTATTGTAAAGTTTACTATTCAGAAAGTCAAGCAAAGGGACAGGTGCATATTTTCACATTTAAAATCATAATGTAGGAGCTAGTGATTATGAAGACAAAAAGGAAGACATCGTCGCCTGGCTGGCAGAAGGGCGTTAGCTCGAATTTCAGGTAAAAATGAAGCGCTAAGCAGAAGGGCGTTAGCACTAAATCGCCTCAAACTTTTATAAAACTGACTTATTTCCGAAAAAAAATCATAGCCGTGTTCTACTATAACATTTCTAATAGTCTTATAAGTTTTAAACCAATTTTCGGGACGGAAAGCAGTTTAAATATAAAACAAATCTTTAAATGCGAATAATTCGAAAAGTAGTTTTTGAGTCACTCGCGTGCTAACGCCCTTCTGCCAGCTGGGCGATAACATATTGAATTGAAACATGAGTTTTTCAAGGGAACTACTTCCTTTGGCATTTCATGACATTATAAGGTCATTATACCAGTAGAACTAACAATGAATTTCAAAATGAACATATTTCGTTCTCTTTCTAGTCTTAACAAATAAATAACTAGAAAAGTCAATGCAAAGCGTAGCATCCCCTCGCAGGGTACAAGTTACCTCCATTAGACTATACTATTATATTACTATATAATTAGGTGTTTTTGCATATTTAATGAGCTATGACCTTTCACCTTTGACCTACATACTCGGAAATCAAACTTAGGCTGTTTTGATACCATGTACCTTCATATCAAATTTCATTAAAATCCGTCAAACATTATTAAAGTTATCGAACGGAAACCAGATTGGCATATTTAATGAGCTATGACCTTTGACCTGCATACTCCGAAATCAAAATTAGGCTGTGTTTTGATACCATGTACGGTACCTTCATATCAAATTTGATTAAAATCCGTCAAACAGTACTATAGTTATCGAATGGAAACCAGATTGGCATATTTAATGAGCTATGACCTTTGACCTTAGACCTACATACTCCAAAATCGAACTTAGCCTGTATTTTGATACCATGAACCTTCATATCAAACTTCATTAAAATCCGTCAAACATTACTGAAGTTATCGATCGGAAACCAGATGTGTATTTTTTCGCATATTTAATGAGCTATGACCTTTGACCTTTGACCTACATACTCCGAAAATCGAACTTAGCCTGTATTTTGATACCATGTACCTTCATATCAAACTTCATTAAAATCCGTCAAACATTACTGAAGTTATCGATTGGAAACCAAATTTGTTACGGACGGACGCACAGAAGGACGGACGGACAGCGGCGTTTCTATATCCCCTTTTATCCCGTTTCTAGCCTAGCCTACAACATTGCCTAACAAATGCGTGGTCCTTACAATCACCTCTTATAAGCAATACAATACAATATTGGAATGGCCCTAGAGGGAATATCTTGAAAGTGCTTGTGATTATGTGGTTATGCAGCCACAGGACAGCCATAAGACCAACAATGTTGTTTTCATGGGCCTTCTGAAAAGTTATCTGTTTTCATTAGACCGATGACCAACATAACAGACAGCCTACAAGCAGGCATCCTGACAGCTTTTCTGACAGTCCACAAGATGGACATTGTTGGTCTTATGAACTGTTGGTCTCATGGGATGTCTGTCTACTGGAATGTCCCCAATCAAGTCATTACTCACTTGCACACAGTACATCTCTATTCGAGTATAGTTTATTCCCCATAACTGGCCAACAACTGGAGGTCAATTCAGCTTTTTCTTTGGCTGGAAGGCTAAAAAAACCATGCCATTCAGACATTGATATATATATATATAACCACTTGAAAACCTTTGTAAGATACAATTTCCAATTCTAAAATTTCGATCTCTTTCAAAAATTTAGCTACATAGTTAGGTCCTGAAGTGCACAATGGGCTGAACTCACTTGCATAAGGTACATCTCTTAGAATAGTTGATCCAACACCCCTCCAGAGAGAGAAGAGACCTTCTGCTTGGTATCCAGATCTAAGACAGCGGCCTAGCTCTGGGTAGGTCAGGTACTGAGAATAAAGCTTGGTCCTGATCAGGTCTAGAGGGCTTGTCAACACAATCGACATGGCTGATGACAAAATGAACATTTTAAATCACAAATTTAGAAATGAAATCGTCTGTTCAGAGCTATACGGGCTTTGAGTCTGTGTTGTGTGTTAAAATATGTAAGTATATGAGCTGTAACTCCAGACAGACGAAATGGTAAAGAACAGAATGACAATGCATCAAGTACCCTTACTCCAGGGTATTTGCACTAGTTAACTTGAGCTCCAACCCTTTCTTTCAATTTAGCAAAGCACCCTCCTCTCAATCTTGCCAAACTGGCTTCCTCTTCCTCTCCCCCTTTCCCCTCTGTCTTAAATTTTAATTTTAATTTTAAGTTGACCTCTGTGAACTTTGAACTTTGACTTAGTTACTCCAAAATCTAATAAAATTGTCTACCTATGGTGATACATATTATCACCAAGTTTGAGCCTCAAATCGCTAGTGGTTCATGATATTTTGCAATAATAAGGCTAATAGCTGGAATTTCAGAGGTTGACCTCTGTGACCTTTAACCTAGTTACTCCAAAATCTAATCAGATTATCTTTCTATTGTGATACATACTATCATCAAGTTTAAAGTTCATATCTCAAGTGGTTCTTGAGATATCGCGTTAATGAGAAAGCAGGACGAAAGTATGAACGGACGGACGGACAGACAACCCGAAAACATGACTCCGGCACTACCTTTGGTGGGCGGAGGCATAAAAATGTTCATGCATTTCAAATATTATACAAGAAACCCAATCTTCACAGATTTTATAGCCCCATAGGCTCTGATGGCCTGTTATGAAACTAAAACATAACCAGGGCCCAGTCTAATAACTTGATGTCAACAACAAATACCGTAACTGTTTTAGCTACTGAAATGGTTGCATATTACTGGCTGATGTGAGCAAATTTGATATAGAAATGTGACACTTGTTCCTGATAAAAAATTTAATGAAACAGGGCCCAGGTCCTCCTTCCTGCATGACCTTCAACCTAGGGTGGACAGTGTAACATATCAGGACACCGGAAGGAAAGAAGAAAGGAAACCAACGGATGAGAGGATATCATGGTTTGCTATGAGACCTATTTAACATCAACACTTAGGATTTATCCTCCCTTGAACTGAACAACCTCGTTCATACGTGACGTGGTTAACTGCCCAACAAAACTGCTAAAGCAAGATAAAACCCATTTTACACATAAATGAGTGAAAAGAGGGACTGAAAGAAAAAAAGAAGAGCTGTGTGTGTAACAATGGCACCCAAGCACACTCCCTCATGTACAATGTGCAAGATATAAGAACAGATCTTTGACATGCGCTACACTTTTTTTGCAGCAATTTTTTTTTTTTTAAAGGTGGTTTACTATTAAAGTCGTGAGTGAACGAGGCCTAGGGAGCTCTTTTTCAACTCTTATTAACTTTACAAAGCTGGTTTCTTTCACTTTTTCACAATATGTGTCGATCCAGCTCATGCCCCATAGAACTGTCAAGTATTGGAACAGAACCATTGCCTGGGAAATATTTTTAATGGATTATTTACTGATTCATGTCTAAACTTTATGAAATATTTAAACAAAAAAGGGAAATATATATGGATTATGCAATGAAATTTAAGCAGAACAATATCTGTGCCCAATGCTCATTAATAAGAGCTTAAATGGCTTTCCATAAAATTACTTTATAGTTCCTCAAATGTATTAGCAAGCTAACTTATCAAAGTTCGAAGCTCCTTCTCACTTGTAATAGTACTAGAAGGGATTCTGACTGGCTTGTACAATTCTCCCACATGTGCAATACTATAATATGTCTCCCACATCAAATCTATTTTCACTGCTTACAATTTTATCTGAAGTAGGTAAACTAATCCTTGGAATGCTAGAATAGCAGGCTATTAGTCTACCTATTCTATACTTTGTACAACAGTGTATAAAGAGAGCACAGTTTCAGTTGAGAACAAGGAATATCAACTCTACCTGGAAACAGCTAGTGCTACATTTTGTGTTAACATCATAACAGTAGGCAAGTGGTAAATACGGGTGAAGTTTATGCCCAATTTTTGCTATTTGTACAAGGAGGTAGTAAAAGACCTAGCTTGAGCACTATCTTTCTACTTACTTCTTCCAGTACCACTGGCAAAGATGGTAATGAGAATGCTCCTCAGGTCGCTGGAGTGACTGGATTCAAATCCTAGCTGATTCTTCAGACCATCGTAGACAGAGAAATACATCACGTTGGCTGGAATTCGCATCAATCTAAGATAAGATAGGCCATGTCATTGAGATCATACTCTTTCAATCTATTCTGTCTCTTGTTCAAGTGTAACAAGATTATGAATAATACATCACACAAATATTCATAAGGTTTAATTTCAAGGAGTGACTGGATTCAACCCTAGTTGACTTTCAAGACCATCATAGACTGATAATAAACCAGGATGCCTGGTATTTTCATCAATCTGGAATAAGATGGACCATAAACATTGGCTCATATTTATAAAGGTGGACTGAAAGTTAAACCTCATTTAACTGAGTCCAACAATTTATGGACTAGCCATGTTTCAAAGTTTCATCAAAGAGGACAATTTTTAAATTGCCTGCAAAACCGAAATGATAAGGCAGACAACATCTACATTTAAGTACATGTAGCATACAGTGTATACTGTTGCTTCCTTTGAGTTGAATATCTAATAATGATCGGGTCTACGAATCAAAGCTGCTGTTCACTGAGAATGTCCAATCCCTGTTTTCATGAAAAATTAAGGTCATGTCTCAAGTTCAATGGCTGGTTAAATCCTTGCTTGAGGATTGGCCGGAAATGCTCATTAATACATCTGCTACTCTGATCCATAGCATAGAATCATTGAATCGAGACTGGCTGCTAGGGTAAACAAAAACTGTCTAGAAAACACTTATTTAGTAGGTTAGTTTAGTCCTTGGGTTTCTGATAATATTTTGCTCAATTGCTCCTGATGTTTTCATTCAAACTAAAGAACTTTCCTATGTCACTCTTGTTTCTTGCTCATTGATGAAGCCCAATTGAATAAATAAACAACAACAATGAAGAACAAAGGCAAGTTAAAAAGTTAATAACTTTTGCTTATTAATTATGCCAAACTAACCCATCACTGAAAAAAAGGGGGGGGGGGGTTGATGAAGAAACTAAAATGTAACCATATTTCCTCAGTTGCTCTCCTTTCTCACCAGAAATCACTCAGTAATCAGTATATTCATTTTGCACATTGTTCTTGACAACCAAATTCTCCCCATTCCCTAAGCTTTATAACACAGGAACAGCATGGTCTCTGTAGGCAATTGGTTATCAAAACTTTAGGTCTTCTTTGTGAGGAGATTTTGATGGACCATGCTAAAAAATATTGACAGTACCCCATACTCCGCTGCCAGCAGTATACATACAAGAACGCGCACGTTCAGATCAAACTGGTACTTACAGTGTTGGAACAAGACCACTCCACAATCTTGTGAAACCTTCATTCCTTATGATTGATCTGAACCCATCCTGTGATTGAGAAAACAAGAGTGAAAGAGAAAGAGATAGAAAGAGAGAAAGAGATAAAAAGAGAGAAAGAGATAGAAAGAGAGAAAGAGAAAAGGGGAATAAGAGAAAAGGGGGAAAAAGAGAAACAGAGAAAAAAGAGATAAAGAGAGAGAGAGAGAGAGAGAGAAGAAAAAAAGAGAAAATGAGATAGAAAGGGAAGTAGATAAAAGAAAAGAAGAGAGAGAGAGAGAGAGAGAGAGAGAGAGAGTGAAAGATAAAGAGAGAGAAATGAGAGGGTGGGAGAGAGAGAGAAAAAAAAGAGAAAGAGGGAGAGAGAGTGGGAGAGGGGGAGCAGAGCGAGGGGGAGAGGAGACAGAGAATGTATGTATGAAGAAAAAAAATTGTGTCTTGCTTTAATAAGTTTATAGGGCTAATGCAAAGTAACTCGCGAATTAACTATGTGTACAAGTTAAATGTTGAACATTCAAAATTTTATCTATTCCATCTTAGTGATTTATAGACTTACTCCTTACTTTTGAAGTACGAATTGCCACAGCCCTGATTTACTGACTTACCACAGCCCTGATTTACTGACTTACCAATGGTCTATCTTGAAAACCCAGCAGAACTTAAAGGTCTTCAGATAATTGCTCCAGGATTCTTAAAAACTCTCTCTAAGACTCTGGGAGAAAGACTTTGAATCCAGCTTCATAACTTTGAAATCACTTCTTCTATACATATGAAATTGGCTTTATACTAGTAAGTACATGAAAATTGAAGAAAACTCACATATCATTAGACTAAGTTTTTGTCTTCTTTATTTGTAACTGAAGAGACACAATATGATTTCTAATAGAGTTGTTAGTGCATACTTACAAAAGTTCCAGTCAGTCTGGCAGTCTTGGGCTGGTATCCTTTCTCACCTAATGAGGATGATGTGGCAAGATCTCTGTAGATTCCTGAGATGGGTTTGGAGGACATTCGCCCTACCTGGTTTGAGTGATTTCCTTTTGAATTTCCATCTAAAAAAGATGATTCAAGAGGTTTCTTTTTCTCTAGCTTCTATTTTCAGGTTTAATTGACAGAAATTTATTCAACTGGTAATGAGTGATGACACAAATAAATAACACAAACTTTGTTAATTTTCATTTTATGACTTCCAAAGTTCAAGAAATCAAAATGAATCTGTTGAACATACATTTTTTAAGTCCATTTCATAGAATCGATACTTTAAAAAAAAAAAACACACAAAAAACATCTGAATCAAAATTTCTTTTCCCCCAATTCAGTAAATTATAATCAAAAGCTTATTGAAGAGTCAAATACTACTCGCAAAAATATGGGTATAAGCGTAGGGTACAAAATATTTTTTGGGAAATAATATGTAAAAGTGATCAATGTTACTACATGTATTTGCATGTATACAGCATATTTTCAAGCACTAGCTGTAGCCCTTTTTAGATCAATCGCAACTCTTCACAAGACTGGGCCCAGGTATCCACCTATTATTGGCAGATAGCCAGTAGAATGGATGTCTCATACCAGTACCCCTTTTCCTTGCCCTTCACTTGACCTATTCACTTGACCTTATGGTTCATCCTTACTTTATAGGGTTTTGAATCCTCTATGGAATATCAGGTGCATGATTATGAGGTATGACTTGGTATGGATGCATCATACAAAAATGTTCATTTCAACTTAGCAAGCATTGTCATACAAATACAAGCCTGTGTGTATAGTAGGCTCTGCTTGTCTTCAATAGATAGCACCATTCATGCATGATCAAGACCTCATAATTCATAACTAGAAAAGTACATCTTAAAGTTTACCAATCACCAAAAATATTTGTGTTCTACATTGCATGTATTAGGAATTCAATGTTATAGCCTATTCGAAATATGAACTCATATATTAGTATTATTACTTCTATAGAAAAATGTTGCAAGTTTCTAAATCTCTCAGTTGACAAAATATGGAACTTGTGAGTATACTACTTGACGCACACATACAAACTGGCATAGAATTTATAAGGCTTGCATGAACCAAAGTCTGACTTGACTTCCATGGGGTAGTTTGCAGGCACAAACCCTGGTCAATCGTAAAAGAGAGTCTGCACTATAAGACTACCATAGGCCATGTACTATAGCTGCTCCTGACAGGTAGCTGGGCTAGGCTTCTCTCAAGGCACAATGATTTTTTGATAAAGTGTCATATTAGGGTCTGTGCTTGCAGACTAGGGGGGGGGGGATGTAATTCTTTATTTCCTTTGTTACTCTTAATTTTTATCCGTTAGCTCACATAATACCTGGTAAAGTTTGTTGAGGTTAATTTACTGTATACACATTAGTATATTCTTAGCTGAACTGGTAAACTTTGAAATACTATTCAGTCTGATTTTTTCCTTCATATTGAGGCAACTGTGATGAGAAGATACTTACTCTTGGTTAATAATTTGCACTGAGCTTGGAGTCTGACCTTTACTACATCAAGAGGGTTCACTGGGGAGAGAGAAAACAAAGAAAGAATGCATAGAAAGGAGAGAGAAAAATACAGAAAGTGAGAGAGATAAATACAGAGAAAGGGAGAGGGAGAGAGAGAAGAAAACAAGAATATATAGAAAAGGAGAGAAAAAATAGAGAGAAATGGAAAGAGAGAGAGACAGAGACAGAGACAGAGACATGAACAGAGAGACAGACAGAGGGGCAGAGAGATAGAAAAGAGAGAGGAGGGGAAAGAATCGATATGGATAATTACAATAAATACATTTTGTTGGGGTTACAAATAAAGAGACATTATACCATAATTTGATGATTAAACTTGAATGAAACATGTATCTAATGTACACATGTATATGAAGATATGATGCATTTATAGATGGTCATTGAAAGCTCTCCATGTACATTAAGTATGACAGGTACAGCAATGGTGTATCTAGAAAAGGATGGAGCATTTTGCATACATGTACTGTATATACCCTATGCTGCCCCACAATATTCCATTTGAAGGTTCATGGGAACAGCACTTCTAGGAAGTCTATGAATGTTGCCACCCAGATTCATCATCCCCCCAACACACACATCATCCTGTCTAGGGGGATTTCACACCCCCTCCCCAAGGCCCACATATACATGTACATGTACAGGTTGTATATCAATATCTGGATAAGCCACTGTTACAATAAATGAAATAAGAATTTTGTAGTAATTATACACTGCCTATAACAGAATAAAATTGATTATTTGAACATGCAGTAATCTATTCCAAATTTCCAATTCAGCTCCCTAAACAAAAGAGGCAATTCCAGGTCAAGTAAACACACACAGAGAATGAGAACCCAAACAGTTGCTATTGTTTACTTCAAGATGATTATCTTTGTCAAGTTGTCAACTGAGGTCACCAAATATTAAAGGCAAGAGATGGTGTCAGTCAGCCCAAATATTCTATTTAGTCAAAAAAATATAATAGGAAACAGTACAATGAAGGCCTGACTCCCCCAAAAAAAAAAAGGTGAAGGATTATGTCTTTAATGATCTAATGCTTCTGAAAGTCTGCAGTGAATGTCACAGAATTTGTAGAGAGTGTTGAATTTCATATCCGGAACCTGAGGAGGATCAGGAAGTTCAGTATGTACTACTACTACAGTGTGTAGCTCAACAAAAGTAAGGCATATCAGGCACTCAGGCAGGTCCTTGTTCATATATTCTGGCCCTGTGGCCCTGCATAATCATAACCTGACAAGGCTGGCAAGCGAACACAAATGTCCTCTGGTTGGTTTATATACACTGTAGTAACAACTCGGATCACAGGAAAATATCACATTATCAGGAGGATCACGACTCAAAACTGTTGATAGCTCTGGAAACGCACAATTGGAACATGACTGCACAGTATCAGTGTAGATTCCCTTTAAAATTAGGGGTATAACATCACTAATATACAAATCATACTGTTACTTTGCAAAAACTAGATGTATTCAGATGCCTGTGTTCTGTCATAATCTATAATTTTCTGGGAGCCTGATATCTTCTTGAAACTGTACAACTTCAACTTCAGGATGGAGTGCCTAAGTGCATTAGGACCTTGTAATGCTTCTAATTTCAATGTCCAAAACATTAAGATAGACTGATCTACATGCGTATACATATATTATGAATGTTACGTACACCTACGATGTACAGCCAAAAATAATTTTGAGAAATTTAAAGTTACCAAGTGTCAATTATCCTAATTATGGTGCAGAATTACAGATTCAAGACTAACATGGATAATACCAGTATTCACAGGATAAATTTTGAAGCTCACTGGTATTGGATCCAATGTACATACTGTATAACAAATGTGATTCCATTCTTGAACTACAAGTAGCACTTCAATTTCATAATAAACACAGCCACAGCTAAAACAATGTTGAAAGCAAACACATCTCTTGGTAAACAAGACATTTATATTGATCAGGATACAGTTCCTCTGTATGTCTGCAATGCTAGATCTACATGTACTATGCACCACTACAGATGATATGGTAGACCAATACCAACAGGCCTCTATGCCTGTACACTAGTTTAAAACAATGTGCGCTAATGCCCAGCTACATGTACTATGGTAGCTTTAGTAACTTACAGTAGTAAATGAGTACCTGTAATATACATGTACTATATATGTATGATGCGAGTAACATTTAGTGGCGAATAAGATTCTTAATAGGAAACTTTTTTGGAATTATTTTCTTCATGGTAGTAGAAGCTCTTGCTGTAGACTTAAATAAAACTAGACAGAAACAACTGGATGGCACGGTTGTTTCCCCCTGTCTTCAATGAATCTAGATCAACTAGTTTAATTATCTTTTTATGCCAAATCATTGAAGCATAACATGAATGAACTGCTTACCTAACTGCTCTACTTTTGACTTAAAAACATGCATGCAACAGTTTCTTTCACAAAAGAACAGTAGACAATTTTTCTAGACACAAAATATGATGTTTCAAATGACAATGATGAATTACAATGATGTTTACAAAATATCATTTTTGGAACAAAAAGCTACAACCAATCGCGAGGCCTAATGTACAAAATCATAAAGAATACAACGTCTCATTTGTCTGTTTAGAGCCGGAAGGGTGTTAACTCTATTTTGAATTATATGAGTTGACACCCCTATGGCTCTCTACAAACAAAACAAAAAACACTTAGGTATTATATCAGTAGCAACTAGCAAGCCATTTACCTCTAAGCGTAGATACCTCAATTGTTGCCAAGGACACATATCACATGGCTAGGAGTGTGCCATCAAACTACATGTATTGACTTCTTATTTGTCCGAGACAGAGAATCAATGGACAGTACTATTGTTTGGGTCATCCTGCGAAGTACATGCAAGGTCACTTGTTCTAAGAAGTGACCAGACTAGTAACGCTTTGCCTGTACAGAACATGATGGATCATGCAGATCTTCCATTCCTCTTACATTATGAATTATGTAGCCAGTTTGGAAAGAGGGGGGGGGGGAGGGAATGGGAGGAAGGGGAATGTGGGGAGGAAGTACTGCATGAAAACTGAAGACTGAAGATGGGGAGGGGAGGGGTGAGGGGCTATTGTATACATACACATGTATGCAGCCCTACAGGTTGTGTGCATGTTCCTCTCATTTTCCAGTTTCCATTAAAACCAATTTAATATCAGGATAGACTTTATAACAAGGCCTCTGTAGTCCAGTCACTAGTCAGTCTTGCAAAATAAGAATCCATCAAAAATTATTTCCTCTCCGCAAGCCAGCATCCTGAAAATAATTTTTCTTCAATGTAGTACAAGAAGTAGGTAACCTTACCAATTACTTTCTTGTGAGGATATCGCCTAGCTGGAGCCAGAAGGACTTTAAGTTTGTGTTTAAGGATATGAGTTAGCACCTTTATGGCTCTATCCAAACATACAATTCTGTCTTTTGATGTTGCATAAGGAAGATTGGAGAGCATCAGAAAACTGGTGCACAACCTTTTAATAATAATTTCTTCATGTGCACATGAATGGATTTGAATTTTAATCCTCAACCTATATTCATTTTTTTTCATTCTTTGTTCATGTTTTTCTTCTTTTGGAAAATGTTCAAAATTGTCTTAACTTTACAATTACACATGCATGTCTGACTTTAACATATCCAGGGTGAACTTTTGACACCATTTCTCTTCTTTGATGGTATTTATCTATCAAGTGACAGGTTCCCTGAGTGATAATGATTTTGAAATTTAATATCAGAAATCCAATTTATAATATAAGAAGATCCTTCTTTTTTAGACAACTCTCTTCCAGATCGAAGTAAAGTGTACTCACTTGTCACCGACATGAAAACTGTCCCAACTCCAGATGCAATTGACCTTTGCAACGGTGTGATATCATGGTGATGGTGATGATGATGATCACCATATCTGTGACTGTGATGGATATTTTTCCCAGATTCACTGTCACTGGTCTTTGCAATTTCCCCGGCAGGTATGGCGGCCTGATGGTGAGGGGATTTCCTTCTCACATTTTGCGGCTCTGTAATTGTCTTTCTGCTACCTCCATGCACTATCCCAGCATGAGGATGATGATGGACTGATTTGCCTTTGCCTAGTTTGGGTCCGGCCGGTGCCCCTCCATCAGTCCCCGTAATACTCTTCTTTCTACGGCGGTCTGACGAAGGCAGGGAATGCCAGTGTAAATGGGGCACGCTAGCCGCTGCAAAACTTCTCGAGTTTGCTAAGCGTGACGAACTTGTCAGGTCCATGTTTAATGCCTCCTTTCCTCACGAAGAATTCTTCTCCAACGCTGCAGCAGGTATCCAGTCACCATGAATTCACGAAAAAATCTCCAAAATGTCCTATGGCAATAACTGTATTCCAGTCTCCAGAGCTAGACGCCTAGAGTATATGAGAATCATGGATTTGTATACTATAACTATAAGTTAAAGCCATGACTTGCAAGTTGAAAATGTGGTATGGAAATGATCAATCGTGAGTAGAACGGCCACGGGAGTAAAACTTGGGTCAGCTCAGTTGTTGGTCAGATCGACTCACGTACCATCTGTTCTTCGTTTACAATCCAAGTGTAACCATGTGTAAATTAAGATCCTACCGTAAAGTGCATGTATGTTGGTGGTGCCGTTTTGCACAAGGCAAAACGGCAGTGGCCTCCTCCCTCAGTTATTCCATCTTTAAAATGTCTGCAGCGCATTGCTAAATGCACGCGACATCTGCATCGTAAACAAAGGCACGAGGGATTGTTTACATCCTCAGTACAGAGATCGCTGCTCTACTACGCATGCCTAGTAGATGACGCATTGTAGATGCGCGCTTACAAGTACCCTGGGAATCTAGGTACGTGAGGACTAGAATGGGGTGATGATAAGACGAATTGGCCAAAGTCGATCGAGGCATGAAGTACGAGCGCATTTGAAATGGGAGGGCCAAAGACGTTTAAATGGGGAGCAGTAGGAGGGCACGCAATTTGCCGTCCGAGAAATTTCCAACCAAACTGAATTTTTAGTCAAGTTTGGAAATCTAGGACATCATTGAAATGAATAATTATCTATAATAACTACAAATTAAACCTCATCGACATTACTAAAAAAAAAAATTCTGCAGCCATGGCCTACTGTCACTAATAAATATGCAGTTCGTGAAGCAAGAGGCCGCGCTCCGGGGTGTAGGGGCACAGTGCCCCATTTTTCAGGTACCCCAAAGTGCCCGTTTTTAACATAGGACAAGTGCCCCTTTTCCTTTGTAAGAACTGCCCCTTCCCCTTCTAATAAGTGCCTCTTTTCCTTTTGATAAGTGCATCCCCCCGGCCCCAATTTTTTCATAAGATCCCCTTCACTTTCTCATAAAATGTCCAATTTCACCTCTGGTAAATGCCCCTATTATAATCTGATAATTGCCCCTTTTCCTTCGCAATAAGTGTCCCTTTTCCATTCTCATAAGTGCTCGTTTTCATCTCTGGTAAGTGCCCCTTTTTGGATACGAGAAGTGCCCCCTTCACCTCTGATAATCGCCCCTATTCAAAGGCTGGCAGGTACACGTTTTACTTTGACAAGTGCCCCTTTTCCTTTGTGATAATTGCCCCCTTCCCCATCTGATAAGTGCTCCTTTTCTTCTTTGATGGGTGCCCCTGTTCACCTCTGATAAGTTCCCCTTTATAAGTTGATATGTGCCCCTTTTCCTTCTAAAAAGTGCCCATTTTCCTTCTGATAAGAGCCCCTTTTCCTTCTCATGAATGCCCCCTTTCCACCCCCAATTATTGCAACTATCAAAATCTGACAGGTGCCCATTTTCTTTTATAATAAGCACCCCTTTCCCATTCTTATAAATGCCCCTTTTTATCTCTCGTAAGTGCCTCTTTTCAGGTGCGAGAAATTCCCCTTTTCACCTTTTCGCCATGCGACCTCACAAAATTAATCTTAAATTTTTTGCTCGCTCGTTTCGCTTCCTGAAAAATTAATATTCAGACCGTCACATCCAACTCCAAAGAGGTATCTTGTACCACGTAAAGGTTTTCCTTTGTAGGTGCCCCTTTTTTCTCCAGAAAGTGCCCTTTTTTGTTAGCCCCTCCCCACTTTGGAAGACGCTCCCCCGCCCCTGCGTGAAGCCTAAATCCACAGGTTACCCTAAATTTGGGAAAATAGAACTGCATTCTGATTATATGATTTGAATGCAGTCTAAGTATCACTCGTATAGTCTACATCAGCGCACTGCGCACCTATATACAGAAAGAAAATAATATTCGCGAGGAAATTATTTCTCAAAATGCTACAGAACTGATGCTGTTATATTTTTTAAATCGCGCCTGTAATGTAAACAGACCCCGACTTTGAATAATCCCGGCACACCGGGCACCATTCCCTTTCTATGAAAGCTCTCATAAAGTTGACACATCACACATTTTAAAATATGGAAACCGGTATTTGAAGGCTAGGGCCAAGGTCTCAAGTGAGCAAATGTTTTGACACTTCATAGTGAAAGAGTTTATTTCGCCACCAAGTATTTGGAAATAATATAGCGGCGTGTATCAAAATTAAATAGAGACCGACGGTTACAAATTATTGCCCGAATACTGCTTCTGTTTAAATTCTCGTAGGTGGCTGGGGTGGGGTGTCTGAACCTCTTTCAGGCCCCAGACCCCGACTTGTACGCATATTGGCCTATATACACTATTTGGTATCAATTTAAATTATTCCTTTATTCTTTACTCTGACATACATTTAATTAAGACCTGCAACTTAAAGGTATTCGGAAACAGGAAGTCCTTATTAGATGTCACAAAATGCTAACCAAGTATGATTTGAAAAACCAAATATTAACAATTAAACAAACGATGAAACACCGTGCTATACACTCTCAAAACAATCTAGTCAGATTTGAATCGATTACCGTATCAGAGGGACACTTACTAGATTCTATTAAAAAAAATACTAGATTCTAGTCAAAATGACCAGAATTAAATCTGACTAGATTGTTTGAGAGTGTAAGCAGTTGGGAATTACTTTGAAAATATTCCGCCCAAAAGTCATTCCCAAAAGTCATTGTTGTCCGCTATACGCAATTTTATAAATATTTCTGGCCCGCCTTACCGCCTAACAAATTAATTATGAACAACTCCTTCACTATTCCCTATGCCCATGTGCCTTGACTATACCCCGTTAACCCCACCATGGAACTATGACCCAAGGGTGGCGTCACAGGGGGGCAGGGGGTTTGACGATTCATTGAATTATTAGAGAAAGAAGACGATTCGTTGTACCGATCTCGACTCTTAATCCTTGTCTGAATTTTCAAAAATATTTCTTTGTCTGCTCCTTTTTCTTTCTACGTCCTCTTACTATAGATTTTTTTTTGCACTTTTTAAAATTTTCAGTGAGGGGGATGTCCCGCCCCCAGGGGCGTCGCTAGACCTTTTCAGTGGGGGGTGTAGAGGCCACCGATTACCGACAAAACTAGCCACCAATTACCGACAACTATATAAATGCCAATAGCCCAATGTCTACAAATTTAACCGTAAAAACCCGGGGCCGGGGGCTAAATTATTTTTCCTACGAACTATCAGGCGTGTTGCTAAGATTTTATTTTAGGTAGAAGTAATCCTTGTCTGTACTCAGTTCCCCCCTCTCGCGCGAAGCACGGAAGCTTTAACGTTTCATTAAATTATTAGAGAAAGAAGACGATTCGTTGTACCGATCTCGACTCTTAATCCTTGTCTGAATTTTCAAAAATATTTCTTTGTCTGCTCCTTTTTCTTTCTACGTCCTCTTACTTTTTCTCTTGTCTCTCTCTCTTTCTCTCTCTCTCTCTCTCTCTCTGTCTCTCTCTCTTTTGGCCGGCGTTTTTTTTTTTTTTTTTGGGGGCGACCGCCCCCATCGCCCCCCTGGCTACGCGCCTAATGGTTTGATATTTTATTTATCATTTAGGATTTTAATTTTTATTACTTTAGACACTGGCGTACTAATAGGGGGGGGCAGTTGCCCCTTCCCTAAATAAAATTCTAACATGGTTTTTTGCTAATTCGATACCAGTGATATACAAATGTGGCTGAAATTACATGATTTTCCGGGATTTTTTCTCACTTTTTTTGTAATTTATACCTTTTTATGCGCTTGTTGGAAAATGAAAAATTCCCAAATTTACAGTCAGGCAAAAAAAATATAGTTATTTAAAAGCCTAAGTGTCAGAGAAAGAAAGAATTAGGGACCTGCCAGTGTCACAAATGAGGTATCAAAATATGCTCCTCTGACCGTAATTAAATGTCTAAAACTCCTGAGCTTGCGGGGGCTCTGCCCCCTGGATGCTCATCTGACCGTAATGTAATGCCTTAAACCCTGCGGCTTCTGGGGCTCCGCCCCCTGGAGTTGGACTCCATGCCAATTAGTGACCTGCCAGTGTCACACACAAAAAAGGTATAAAAATATGCTCATCTTACCGTAATATTAATGCCTAAAACCCCTGAGCTGGCGCGCCCATTCGCCCCCTAACAAAATAACCTGGCGCCGCCCCTGTATGACCCTACAGACCAGGGGGCGGCGATCCCGGGGGGACGGGGGCGGGCAGGGGCGTCGCTCAAAGGGGGGTGTGGGAGTGAGACACCCCCCCCCACCTGTCCGGATTTTGTCGGTAAAATTGCGCTGCCGTCGGGAAAAATGAGAAAAGGGGGAGGGCAAAAAAGAGAGGGAAAGGGAAAGAAAAGAAGAAAAAAAAGAAAAAAAAAAAGGAAAAGAAAGGAAAGACAGGAAAGAGAAAGGAAAGAAAGAGAATAAAGAAAAAGAGGAAAGAGAGGAAAGGAAGGAAAGGAAAAGAGAGAAAAGAAAGAAAAGGAGAAAAGGAAAAAAGAAGAAAAAAAGAAGAAAAAGGAAACAAAAGAAACGGGGATGAAAGAGAGGAGAGAGAGGGGGGGGGGGTAAGAACCTGAGAGAGGAGGGGTTGGAGTAAGAGAGAGAGGGGTTGTTGGGTGGAGTCGCCTCGTCGAGAGAGAGCAAGAAAGATACGCATAGATATGTTGCTGTGTCGGGTCAGCTATGTCGGTATTCTTGCTCGATCATCGTGTACTATATCAATGCAGAAGTTTGAAGTCGGTGAGAAGTATTATGTCGGTCGGCCGGCAAATTTGTTTTCCCTACGAACTGTGACTTTTTATCAGACATAGTAAAACTTTTTGAAATTCAGACAATGATTAAGAGTTTGAGAACTGTACAACGAATCGTCTTCTTTCTCTAATGAAACGTCATAGCTTCTGCGCTTCGCGCGGAGGGGCGAAACAAGAATTAAGAGTCGGGAACGGTACAACGAATCGTCTTCTTTTCTAATAATTTAAGGAAACGTTAAAGCTTCCGTGCTTCGCGCGAGAGGTGGGAACTGAGTACAGACAAGGATTACTGAGGGTCGAGAACGGTACAACGAATCGTCTTCTTTCTCTAATAATTTAATGAAACGTCATAGCTTCCGCGCTTCGCGTGGGAGGGGCCAAACAAGAATTAAGAGTCGGGAACGGTGCAACGAATCGTCTTCTTTTCTAATAATTTAATGAAACGTTAAAGCTTCCGTGCTTCGCGCGAGAGGTGGGAACTGAGTACAGACAAGGATTACTGAGGGTCGAGAACGGTACAACGAATCGTCTTCTTTCTCTAATAATTTAATGAAACGTCATAGCTTCCGCGCTTCGCGTGGGAGGGCGAAACAAGAATTAAGAGTCGGGAACGGTACAACGAATCGTCTTCTTTTCTAATAATGAAACGTTTAAGTGCTTCGCGCGAGAGGGGGAACTGAGTACAGACAAGGATTACTTAGGGTCGAGAACCGTACAACGAATCGTCTTCTTTCCTAATAAATTAATGTAAAGACAATGCTTCCGCGCCTCCCGCGGAGGGGGAAACAACCCCCTCCCTGCACCCACCCCCTAGGGTGCGCGCTATGTAACTGATTTGCACGCTTCGCGTGCTCACTACCACCGGTACCCACCTAAAATAAAATCCTAGCAACGCGCCTGATAGTTCGTTGGAAAAATAATTTAGCCCCCGGCCCCGGGTTTTTACGGTTAAATTTGTAGACATTGGGCTATTGGCCTTTATATAGTTGTCGGTAATTGGTGGCTAGTTTTGTCGGTAATCGGTGGCCTCTACACCCCCCACTGAAAAGGTCTAGCGACGCCCCTGTGGGGGACACGTCCCCCTTAACTGAAAATTTGAAAAAGTGCAAAAAAAAATCTATAGCAAATACTGACTAAAGACTGCAACACACTTTTAGGCTCTGGAGGGCCCAAGAGTGCAGCGTTTAGACAAATAAAAATGCAAAAATCTTCTTACTCGGTAGCTACGCTCCCTCGCATAATATCCTTGAAAATGTACAAGTAAATATTGTAGGAAAGTGAAGTGTGAAAAAGGTATATTGCTTGTTTTTATACTATAATTTTGCTAAGGAATGTAATTTTTTAATACAACAAAACTTCAAAAACCTGTGAGGGGGTAGTCACTTCCGTCACCTTCACCCTCTCGTTCACTATGCTCGCTCGCACTGGCGTACTGATGGGGCTTGGGGCAGTTGCCCCCCCCAAATCAAACGTGGTTTATTTTCTAATTCGATACCAGGGGCCGTATTCTGAACCCTGTGTTATCTCTAATATTGTTGTATCTTTGAAGATAAGATAAAGTTGGTATTCTGAACATTGTTGTAACTTTTGTTGTAACTTTTGTTGTATCTTTTGTTGTATCTTTCTCACATTTCTGTGGTCGCGCCTGCGCTCAAACTTTTGTGCGCTTGAATAGTGCGTAGTATTACAAAAATGGCGCTTAATCCTCATTTGCATATGCGCACGGGAGATAATATGACAAGATAATTGGTATTCTGAAAATTGTTGTATCTTTTATCTTATCTTATCTTGCGTGGTATTTACAACAATATTTACAATAGGTAGGGGGTTGTTGTATCTTTCGGGGTGATAACATGGCGGCAATATTCCTTGCTCAGAACCAACTTCGTGCCAATAGACGAGTTAGAAAAAGATTGTTTGTTGACCGGAGACATCACAGATGAGTACTTTCTAAGAAATTACATGCTAGAATATGACGATTTGAATGCTCTCATCTATAACCACTAATTGAAAGCGTGACTTGTCTTCATGATCCACATGCTACAGCGCATATGATGACGCGCGTAATAAACAATCAATTTACTAATTACGCCTAAGATTGGTATGCGC